>JAQZBX010094192.1:0-12054 GCA_029593785.1 Cabassous unicinctus | reverse complement strand
GTCCATTTGCTGTGCATTTTTCTGTGTCTGCTTGTCTCCCTTTGTTGCATCATCTTGCTGCACCAACTCACTACACTGCATGGGCCATCAGCTCACCAAAACACAGGGAACATCAGCTCAGTGCTCCATGTGGGCTGGCTTGCCTTTATCAAGAGGCCTCAGGAAATAAACCCAGGGCCTCCTATATGGTAAATGGGAGTCAAACTATATGAGCCACATCCTCTTCCCTCCATTGTAATTTAAAGTCTATCTTTCTCTTTGTTGTCTTGTAGAAGACAAGGATTTATGTCAGTTCCCAGGTTTTCTCTTTTGTTTTACTTTATTTTTTTAGGGTAAGACATGACTTTATTTATTTTCTTTAATTTATTTAAAAGGATACAAAGCTTACATAAGTGTCACACAAAAAATATAAGGATTTCCATATGCACCACTCCCCATACCTCCCATACACCCACACATAAACAACATCCTTCATTAGTGTGTCACATTCATTGCAACTGATATATGCATCCTGGGGCATTGCCACTGAGCATAGACCATAGTTCACTTTGTAGTCTACACTCTCTCCCACACTGTTCTGCATGTTATGGGATGATACAAAATGGCCTATATCTGTATTTGCAATGTCATTCAGGATGATTCTCAAGTCCCAAAAAAGTCCCCATATTATAATTGTTTTTCCCTCTCCCTATCCCCAGAGACTCCAGTGGCCACAGCCTCAACATCAATGTTGTAATTTCTTCCATTGCTAGAATCACAATATGTCTATAGTGGATTACCAGTAAGTCCACTCTAGTCCATGGTTATTCCCCAAAACTGAGGATTCTGGGATGGTGATGCTCAATTCAACTCTAATTGAGAAGGGGCTTTGATCCCATACAACCAATGGATAAGACTCTCTTGCTTATAGTTGTAGGCTTTCTCATTTTCTTGGTATTGTGATTGTCAATCCTCACATCCTTGTTAGTTGTCCTGGGTGAGTCCAATGAACTGGAGAATATTTTTTGTAACTCTGCTGAGGATCCAGGCCCACATTGCACATGGACAACCCAAAGATTCCAGGCTCTTGGGCATACACCTACAAATCCAGCACCAAGTATAGGTTTAAATAGAAAGGACAGTTGAGCCATATGTAGGGAAGCCATAATTGAGTCCAACTCTGTCACTCTTAGGAGCACAAACTCCAAAGTAAGGCACTGGCAAGGCACCAAAGTCCAGAGCTATCTATCCTCACCATATAACCTGGGTATCTCCAGTGCACTCAGAAATGCCACTATTTAGGGTAATATCCACTTTGACAATCTATGAGACCCTGCTGAGATATGCATAATTGTTATCTCTGGGATGAAACCTGACTCACTTTAAAGTCTCTTAGTCACATAAACTCATTTGTCGTTACCTTTTCTTCCTTTACTGAAGGTTTTTTCAGTTACATTGCTAGTTAGTACTTGGTAGTAATCCCTCAGTTCCAGGGAGGCTCATCCCTGGTAGTCATATCCTATGCTGGGGGGAAGGTAATACATTTATATGTGAGTTTGGCTTAGAGAGAGTCTCAGCAAAAAGGGTCTCTCAGGAGACAACTCTTAGGCACCCCACAAAACTAGGATAAGTTTCAATTTCAAGAGCAAAGGCTCATAAACATAGTCATCAATATCAAGGGCCTATCAGTGGATCATGCTCCTTCACCAGTCATTGCCCTTGCACTTGGGGGACTGTTGCTGCTCTACTAGAGAATGTGGCAGAACTCTCCAGGATGGGAACTCAATATTCTTTTTGTTATTGTGTGAATCTCCACCCACTCTGACAATGCCCCATGTACATTTGAATATGTTTATACATCTTATATATATGCCAAGGAGAACTTCCTCCCAATTATCCCCCATCACTGACACCCCATATGAATGATCCTCCCCTAACCCTGCTGTTTCCCTTCTGTGATCCAAAACTTCTTCAAAAATGAAGCCAATAGACAACCAACAAGATGGAATCAGAGTAAAGAACTCCTAGAATCAGTTCCTGCTATGGGGCATTTGGTGATCACCCAGAGTTATCTAGAGCACTTGTTTGGGGTCTCCAAGAGACCATAAGCACATCCTGCAACATCCTTGAAAGAATGGAAGTTGGAGACTGCCCATATGCAGAGAAGATTCATAAGTAGAGCACTCCACATCATGGAGGCCAGTGCCCATCTTCCACTGGACTCACAAGCTGCCTTGGGAGATTTTCTGCAGCTGGAAATAGAAGCTCCACTTCCCAAAAATGGGGAAGGAAGAGATAGCTGGGCAGCAAATTCAGCTACTGATTAGTGAATTTGGTGGGTTGAAGTATAATCCTAAGAGCAACTAAAGTTTGAAGCTGTCCAAGTCAGAAGGAGACCAGTAGCCACCATCTTAACTTTGTGCCTGCCATGAGGGGAAGTGGGGCTGACTGAAAATCATAGTGCTGGTAGGGACTGGCTTCTTTCCATCTTGATCATATTGCCACCCTAGCCTAAGCCCCAGGCCCACCTTGGGCAGGGAGGAAGCTGGGGAGACCTGTGCCATCCTCTCTGGGAAACTACAGGCCATGCCACAGAAGTTGCTGATCATCCTACTTTGGCAGCACAAGCCACCCCAGGAGCTGTTCTGTGACAGGAATCGTAAGCTTCATTTCCCAAAAACAAGGGAGGAAGAGACGGTTGGCCACTGATTTCAGCTAAAGTATAACCCTAAGAACAGCTGAAATTTGAGACTGTCCAATCAGAAGTAAACTGGTAGCCACCATTTTGACTCCAACCCCAGCATAAGGGGAAGCCGGGCTGACTGAAAATCACAGTGATGGTAGACATTGGTTTCTTTCACCCAGATGGGCCTGCAGAACTCGCCTTGTCTTCAGCCCCACCTCTAGCAGGGAGGAAGCTGGTGGGCCCTGCACCAGCCTATCTAGGTAACTGCACATACATTTACCTGACACAGTCTTAATAATTGGAAGTCTATTGGGGCAACTGTGGCCATTCTGGACCTGCACAGCATAGATTGCTACCCACACCTACATCTCCATCCCCACCCCAGGCAGGGGAGAAAGGGGTGTGAAGCTTCATCAGTCTCTCTGAACAACCACAGACTAGGACTGTAAGAGTTGGAATATTCCACACAGCTGTGGCACTGTCCCTACCTCTGGAAAAGGAGAAAGTTGGGAGAAGATTCATTGGTTCCTGGGCAATGAGGGCAGCTTGACCCTCCACAGCTTATAGCACCAACTACATCCTTGACTCCTATTACACAACCAGTAAGGGAGAAAAGGCAGGAAGTCCTAAACTAAAGAAAAAAACTGCACCCAGAATAATTTCTCTAGTAAGCCAGATGTCAAGAAACCAAAAAAAAAAAAAAAATTACTACCCACACAAAGAAAGAAAGATATGGCACAGTTAAAGGAACAGGATAAGCATCCAGATGATGTAAAGGAGTTGAGACAACTAATCATAGATGTTCAAACAAATCTTAATAATTTCAATGAGGTGGCTAAAGAAATTAAGGATATTAAGAAGACATTGGATGAGCACAAAGAAGAATTTGAAAGCATAGATAGAAAAATAGCAGATCTTATGGGAATAAAAGGTGTAGTGAATGATATTAAAAATACATTCAAATCATATAATAGCTGATTTGAGGAGGCAGAAGAAAGGATTGGTGAGCTTGAAGAAATGGCCTCTGAAAGTGAACATACAAAAAAACAGATGGAGAAAAGTTTGGAAAAACCTGAAAAAGGTCTCAGGGAAATAAACAGCAAGAGAAGTGCAAACATACATGTCATAGGTGTCCCACAAAAAGAAGAGAAGGGAAAAGGGGCAGAAGGAATATTTGAAGAAACAATGGCAGAAAATTTCCTAAACCTTTTGTAGAACATTGATATCCATGTCCAAGCATGACTTACTCCCATCCAAAAATATCCTGACAAACCAACTCCAAGACACATATCAATCAGAATGTCAAATGCCAAAAGACAAAGAGAGAATTCTGAGAGCAGCAAGAGAAAAGCAATGAATAATATGTAATAGATACCCAATAAGATTAAGTGCTGATTTCTCATCAGAAACCATGTAGGCAAGAAGACAGCACTATGATATATTTAAGATACTGCAAGAGAAAAGCCATCAAGCAAGAAATGTATATCTGGCAAGATTGTCTTTCAAAAATGAGGCCAAGTTTAGAATATTCACAGATAAACAGAAACTGAGAGAGTTTGTAGCCAAGAGACCTGCTTTGCAGGCAATACTAAAGAGGGTACTATAGCCTGGAAAGAAAAGACAGGAGAGAGGGGCATGGAATAGCGTCTAGAAATGAAGATTATATCAATAAAAGTAACTAAAAATGTCAAAAGAGCGGTGAAAATAAAATATGACAGATAAAACCCAAATATACAGAAAAAACTTAAGCAACAATATAAAGCACACATATTCAGAGAACTACAACTCATTGTTAAAGACATTTTAAAATGACCTGAATAATTGGAAGAACATTCTATCTCATGGATTGGAAGACTAGATATCATTAATATGTTGCTACTACTCAAATTAATGTTCAGATTCAATGCAATCCCAATAAAAATTTCACCAGCATTTTATAAATAAATGGAAATCATGACTATCAAAATTATTTGGAAGAGTAAGGGGTCCAGAATAGCCAGAAACATCTTAAAAAGGAAAAGCAAAGTTGGAGGACTCTCATTTCTGGACTTTAAGTCGTATTACCTGGCTCCAATGGTAAAAAAACAAACAAACAAAAAAAAACACAAAACAAATAAAAACATGATACTGGCATAAAAACAGACACATACACCAATGAAACCAAATTGATGGTTAAAAACCAGAACATCACATCTATGTTCAAGAGATTTTTGACTAGCCTGTCAAACTCACCCAGCTTGGGTAAAACTGTGCATTCAAGAAATAGTGTTGAGAAAACTGGATATCCATAGCAAAAGAAGGAAAGACGACCCCTATCTCACACCTTATACAAAAGTTAACTCAAAATGAAACAGAAGCCTAAATATAAAAGAACCATAAAACTTTTAGAAGAAATTGTAGGAAAATATCTTCAAGACCTGGTGGTTGGTGGTGCATTATTAATGGAGATAAGAGGAGGACTGATATAGACTACTGATATTTAATGTATGTAGAGGTTTTATTAGCTTTATGGTAAAAGTGTGGAAATGTACAGAGTTGATGGTAACACATTATAGTGTGTAACTGCTTGTTTATAAATGGGGATGTGGCTGAAAATGGTAGTCTAGGTGTGGGGTTCTTCTGATCTTTACTTCTAAGAAATGGTTGAGAGGCCAGCTCCACTTCCCATGCAGGGAAGACAGCACTATCAGTTCCTGCTGAAAATAATAGGAACATTCTTGCTTTGCACTGTTAGTTAGGGTTTTCTGCTATCCATTATCTCCTTCACAGCCTGGAATTTTCTGAGCCCCTGCATGTACACACTGACTTTGTGTTTTGTGAAAAGAGAATAAAAACCATGATGGGAGTCAGCAAAGGAGAATAGTTCCATAAGCCATTCTCCCCCTCACCTCTCTCAACCTCAGTGTTCAGTATAATTCATTGCATTGCTGTGGACTTTGCTGGACAATGTTCCACAAGACTTTGCAGGACAGATTCTTGCAAGTGGTGACCCCAACATGATCAGACCAACAGGTGGCTCAATCAACATGCCAACAGGATACAGTTCATTCAGATACCTCATCATCCCAAGGTAAGGGAACAGCAACACCCACTGGGTATAGTTACCTATGTGTATGAATTCAGTAAGGGAAATTTTCTAAATCTTCATGGAACTGAGAATTTCCAAAGAATAAGATATTTTTGTAAAAGCAATACAACTCTTAAAGGCAGCTGATTGCACAGTCCAAAAATGACAAATGTGTTCCCTATTACAAACAATTCAAAAATATTGTCCTTTGTTTCCTAAAAGAGGAACTTTAGAATAGGAATTATGAGAGCACTTAGGAAAAAAGTTAAAAATAAAATATGAGCAAGGAGAAAAAATTACCATTTCTACCCTAATAACCTGGAGCATAGTAAAAGCAGCCTTGTGTCCACTATATACGTCTTTTCCCATGGTTCCCTCAGAAGACTTCCCAGTTAAAGACCCTGTATCCCCAGAAAAGGAAGAAGCACCTTTAACTCCTCCATCTCCTCCAATCTTTTTTGAGAATCAAAAATCTCAGCCAGCTATGGAAAAGTGCTTTAAAGTGCCATAAAGGAAGGTTAGTCAAGATGGTTGTGGTTTAAGTGGGTGCTCACCACCTCTCTCACAAAAGATGGCTGATTTGGGACAGGATCCTGCCCAAGTGAGCTGTTCTGGGAGTCCACAGAGCAGGAGTCCTTAGGGCATCAATCTGGAGGGTGCTGAACAGGGATATAGATTGCTCAAGATAAAACCATGTGTCTTCAGCCCTGGGTCTGGAAGTCATGGATGGCTAAGCCCCACCCTCAAGGCAGGGGGCTAGGGTGAGCCCAGATTCCCACTGGCCACCCAGTGAGAGGGAATATTCTCTGAGTAGGAGGGATCTGGCAAGGGGAAGAGAGCGGTTTCTTTTCTGTGGGTTTGGATGCCTGGAACCCATGTGAGCTTTGAGAAGTACACAAGCCAGCTTGAGGTGGCATCAGGCAGAGGGGAGAAATGAATCTTCTGAGGAAGCCTGATTTACCTAACTGCCCTGGGATACAGAGGTTTGGCCTGAGAGAGGGCAGAGTCAGCCAATTTAATAGTTCTGCTCTGAGGATTATCTGAATTTCAACTCCCCTAAGGGAGTCAAGCAGTGGGAAGCACTTAATAAGTTTCCAGGAGCCTATTTAGGGTCCCCTGGAAGGAAGGGTGGTCTAGAAGAGGGTGGAGAATCATTTCTGTGCAGTGAACTAAGTCATCATGGTCCTATTTGAATTTCAAAAGGGAACTTAACCTGGTCAGGAAAGGAGAGGGGGAATCTGCTGACACAGACTGCCAAATCCTGCTGCCCTAGAAGAGTCAAACCTGCCTGAGGGAAAGTGACTGAATAGCTTTCTGAAGAGCTAATTGGCCATATTAGAAAGGTAGCTTTGTGGAAGAGTTTATTCTTTGAGTATAAGAAAGTCCTAGTTCGTTTCCCAGCTCCTCTAAGAGTAATGAGCCACCGGAATATCTAACATCCAGCTGATACCTTAGGACAGGGAAAATATATGTATTTTATCTCTTGTATTTAGATTTATTATTGTTGTTTCATTTTCCTATTAATTGTATTCAGTTTTTGCAATGGCTTCATCTTTGAAGAAGCTTTGGATCACAGAAAGGTTACAACTGGGGTAAGGGAGCATCATTTGCGTGGGGTGTTCAGGATGCGGCATGCATGAGAGGAAGTTCACCTAAGCATACATATAAGATAAATAAAAATGTTCAGATGTCCATGGGGCATTGTCACAGTGGGTGGAGACTCACACAATAAATGAGAGAATAATGAATTTCCATCCTGGAGAGCTCTGCCACATTCTCAAAGGGAGCAGCAACAGTCCACCAAGTGCAGAGGGATTGACAGACAAAGGAGGATGATCCACTGATAGGCCCTTAATATTGATGACAAGTCTTATGAGTCTTTGCTCTTGAAATTGAAACAGCCTATTGTTATGGGGTGCTTAAGGGTTGCCTCCTGAGAGCCTCCTTGTTGTTCAAATGAAGCCTATTTCTAAGCCAAACTCAGCATATGAATGCATTATCTTCCTCCACTGTGGGATATGACTCCTAGGGATGAATCTCCTTGGCACAAAGGGATTGCTACCAAGCACCACCTACCAATGCAACTGGAAAAAGACCTGAATAAAAGGGGGAAAAGGTAAAGACAAATGAGTTTATATGGCTAAGAGACTTCAAAGTGAGTATGGAGGTCAAGCCAGAGGTAACACTTACGTATATCTAGGCAGGATTTCATAGACTTCCAAGGTGGATGCCACCCCAAATAGTGGAGATCCTGAAGGCTCTGGAGATTCCCAGGCCCTGTGGTCAGGGAAGATAGCGCTGAAGTTTGGTGCCTTGCCAGCAGGCCCTACTTTGGTGTTTGTGCTCCTAAGAGTGACAAAGTCAGACTCAATTATGTCTTTCCTGCACATGGCTTATTTGTCCCTTCTATTCAAACCTATACTTGGTACTGGAGTTTGTTGGTGTATGCCCAGAGACTCAAGTCTTTAGTCTGTCCAAGTGCCAGCTGGGTTTAGAACATTGGTGGATCTGCAACACCTACTCTTTAGCTCATTGGACTCACACAGGACAACTGGAAGGGAGATGATGATGGGCAAAGACCATCCCAGAGAATGGGGAGAGTCTGAAGCTGCAGGCAGGATAGTCCCATCCATCTTCCCCATGGGATATATGCCCCCTGTTAATTGGAGGCATAGTGTACATCACAATCCCAGGAACCCTGGGATTGGGGGAAGAGCTATGGATTACAGTGGATTTACTGGTATTCTGCTATAGACATATAGTGATTCTAGCAATGGAAGAAATTACAACATTGATATGGAGCCAGTGGCCACTGGAGGCTCTGCAGCAAGGAGAGGGAAAAAGGGTTGCAATACAGGGTTTTTCTCAGGACATGGGAATTGTTCTGAGTGACATTGCAATGGCAGATATAGACCATTTTGTATCTTCACATATAATGCAGAACTGTGTGGGAGACAGTGTAGACTACAATGCCAACTATGGTCCATGCTTAATGGCAAAGCCCCAGAATGTGTTTATCAATTGAAATGAATGTGCCACACTAATGAAGGATGTTTATGTGGGAGGTTGTGGGAAGTATGGGAAGTGGAGCATATGAGAATCCCTATATTTTTTGTGTAACATTTATGCAATCTAAGTATCTTTTAAAAAATAAAAAAAATTAAAAATTAAATACAAAAAAGCCATAAAGCTAGGAGAATGTCATACTTTCCCCCTAATTTTCCAAAATGGGCAGGCACAGCATAACTCACTTCCCCGTGCAGTCTTTAAAAAGCTACATAAAAGCATTGTTAAAAATAGGCTCCACAATTCCTTCACATAGGGAATATTGGACTCCATTGTTAATAGCAATCAAATGTGCCCATGTGATTGAAAAGTTCTTGTAAAAACTATTGTTATCCCAGTTCAATTTAATGTTTGGCAACTAGAATATCAAGAAGGCTGATCTCAACAGGCAGAAGCGCTGAATAAAGCCCTTATCAATGAAATCATGCTTGTAAGAAAACATTCTGAAAAGAATTAACTAAGATAAAGAAAACATTTCAGCAGCAGCTCTGCAACACCCCTACTGCCTATATGATAATGTAGCTGTGAGCTGGTGGGGGCTAATAAAATTAAACCACTGGAAAAGTAAGAAAACTTGGCAGCACAGTTTCCAAAAAAAGTCTCAAATCTGTAAAATCAAAGATGTAAAATGATAAAGGGCTTGAAAACAGCCATACCAAAAAAGTAAGAACCATGGGTCAAATTAGTAACCTTTATGTTTCTATTAACGTGCTGTAACTCATTTTGTGTTTGTCTGTTTGTTCAGCATCAGTGTATATATTGATACCTCCATATGGTAATATTAAATCGATAAATGAATATTATTAAAAGAGGTCTACTCAAATGGCCAAAATTTAAATAAGCACTTATATTAATAAGTAAATATGAATACTAATTTGAAATAATGAAAATAGTTATAACCAAATTAAATCATTATTCTGATAAGTTTGTTTAGTGTTAATGATAACTGTATGTTGTAATATGTTTACGTAGAGACAGGTTCCAAAATCATTTTGATAACTCATGTATGTAGATAAATAAAATGTGTTTTTCTTATCAAAGAATAAGAAAGTAATTTTGTTCTAAGATAAAGTAACTGATTATTAAAAAAAGAGTAAAATATGGGACAAAACCTGAATGAATAGAGCAAGTGCAAAAGGTGCACAGGAAAAAAAAAATTGTGGTCAAAGTTAAGTAAAATGTGATGGCTCTATCTATAAAGATTTAAAAGCTTTAGTATCAAATAGTATAACACAAAGTTAAAATTTTGTTCTTTCTCAAATTTCTCAAATTATTAGTCTGTTTTAATAGAAGTTTACAAAAAGTTTTTCTCCTGAATAATCAGTATACAAAAAAAGGCTGTTTTATCAAAATATGTTCTTTTAATTTAACCTTATCATTTCCTTAAAGAAACAAGTCTTATCACTTAAAAAAAAAAGCACAAAAAAGGCCTATTTTTCAAATCTGCCTTCTCAAAGTCAAATCCTTAAAAGTAACTTTTTATTTCAAAACATTGCAAAGATTTATTCTTTCACCTTAAACAAAGCAATTTAATAATATAGTTGACTTTATTTAATATGTTATAGTTTGAGTGGAAAGTGATTAAAATTGTTATAAAATTAAAGGGTATTCTTTAACCCTCTGTTAATTAAAGTCATACAAGTAAAATGTTCATATGAATACTTAGAGTGCATAAAATTCCTAAAAATTTAGTAATGTTTCAACATAATATTAGATAAATGTATAATGTTGTTAATCATAGTTTTAATTATTAGGGAAAAAATGTGTCACAAAACAACCTATCTGCCTAAAAATCAAGATGCAGATGCCTTAACTCATGCTCATCTAATCTACCCCATGTCAGCTAAAGAAGCAGCACTATGGCTGCAAAATAAAAATAGCCTTTAAGAGCTGCCAGAGGTGGTACATAGCAATAAATTATAATAAGTTAAAGTAATACAACTACTGTATGCAGTAGTACCAAATATTATTAGTTTGTAGCAAAAAACTTTGTTAATCAGCAAACCAATGCCTTGCTAATGAGCAATTTTCATATTTCAGGAAAAATAATAAGAGCTAAACTGTGGGCACATCAGGGATGTTTTGTAACAAATAAAAACAGATAAAGCACATTCCAGAGAGTGTTGTGTTCCTCCCTGGAAAAGCTGGCCACTTTCTCAGGGATTAATTCATAAACCTTGGAATGTACTACCTAGGGAGTGATGTGTTCCTTCCTGAAGAGGCTGGTCACTTCCTTGGGAATTAGCATAGTGCTCACAAGTTAACATCTGTAATATCAAGTTCATTAATCATGAACACAGTAAAAAAAAATTATCCCTAGTCAAACTTAAGAGCTTTCAGCTCTTCTGGGTATATACCCAGGAGTGGAATTGCTGGATCATATGGAAGATCTATCGTTAGTTTTCTGAATATGAAGCCAATATAATAACAAAATACAATTAATAGGAAAAAGAAATAATAATGATAATTTTAAATACAAGAGATAAGTACAAGGTGACTCAGAAGAAAAAAAAGGGAAACTAAACTAATAATAAAATATAATTAGTGAATTGGAACCTTTGAAAAAATGGGAAAAAACAAAAACCAATAAATTCATTTTTTTAAGATAAATTATTCTTTTTTCCTTTTATCATTGTAATATCGGATGTCCAGTGTATTGTGAAACCTTCCCCATCTAATTCCCCAGTGTCTCCCAAATTTCAATTTAATTTTCAAAGAAGTTTTAGGTCACAGCAAAGTCACGCACAGAATACTAGAGACCCCCACATACCCAACCTCCCTTCCGCTTCCCCACCCCACACTAAAACCTTTTTTTTTTTTTATGGATGATATCATTGTTATAACTGTCATACAGATAGTAAAATATAGCAACTAAAATTTTTCAGTGGTTTACAGTATAGTTTACAATTTAGACTGTACAGTTTAATAATTTTTGGTGATATTTACCATGTCCTGTGTCCATTAATGTAAGGTAATGAAGAATATTTCCCATGACCATTACATACCCAATTTGATCTTTTCTGTTCCTTCCTCCCCACGTCCTGGGGCATATGACTCTTCCCTGTCTTGGCTCATGGGATGTCAAGATTCATATTTACATGTCCTGGTTTTTCTAACCTGTCCTTCCTAATCTACTCACTTGTTAATCTTGCACCACTGAATCCAGTAAAATCTCTACCCACCTGTCCTATCTTTCAATATGTAACTATACTCTTTCAATTTACCATAGATAAGGTCCATATGGGTGATGGCTCAC
>JAQZBX010094191.1:0-12057 GCA_029593785.1 Cabassous unicinctus | reverse complement strand
TATATATATATAAAAACTTATTATAGGAGACAAAGACAGACATTATATATTAGTGAAAGGGTAATCTTTCAAGAAGAAAGAACAATCATAAACATTTATGCACCTAACAGGGTGCCTCAAAATACATGAGGCAAACACTGGATGAACAAAGTGGAGAAATAGTTGTCTCTACAATTACAGTGGGGGAATTTAATACACCATTATCACCATTAGACAGAACATCTCAACAGAAAATCAGTAAAGAAACAAAGACTCTGATTATACATTAGATTATCTGGACCTAATAAACCTATGCAGAATGCTACACCCAAATACCGCAGGATATACATTCTTCTCAAGTGCACATGAAACATATCCCAAGATATACCACAAACTAGGCCACAGAAAAATCTCAATGAATTCAGAAAGATTGAGATTATACAAAGTTACTTATCTGACAAAATGGAACAAGATAGGAAATCAGTAATGGCCAAAGAACCAGATAAGGCACAAAGATATGGAAGATAACAACACACTCTTAACACACAGTGGGTCAAGGAGGAAATCTAAATAGAAATCAGTAACTATCTTGAGACGAATGCAAATGACAACACATCAAAAAATATGGAATGCAGCAAAAGCTCTACTGAAAGGAAAATCCATAGCCATAAATGCATATATCAAATAAAAGAAAGAGCTATAATAGAAGACTTAACTACACACCGGCAGGAATTGGAAAATCAACAATAAACTAACCCCAAAGGAAGTAGAAAATTAGAGCAGAACAAAATGAAATAGAAAATTAAAAAGTGCTAGAAAAAAATAAAGAAAAGCAAAAGCTGGTTTTCAAGAAGGTCAATAAAATTGACAAACTTTTAGCCAGACTAATTAAGAAAAAAAAGAGAAGATGCAAATATGCAAAATAAGAAATGAGGAAGGTGATATCACCACTGACCCCACAGCAATAAAGACTATCATAAGAGGATAATTTGAAAAATTATATGCCAACAGGAATGATAATTAGAGGAAATGGATAAATTCCTAGAAACTTACAAGTAGCCTACATTGACAAAAGAATAAATTGATTAACTCAACTGACAAATTACAAGTAAAGAGATAGACTCAGTCATCCAAAACCTCCCAACTAATAGTCCAGGACCAGATGGTTTCACAGGTAAATTCTACCAAACATTCCTGAAGGAACTACTACTAATCCTGCTTAAACTCTTCCAAAAAATAAATGTAATAGAAACATTGCCTAACTCATTCTATTATGCTAACCTTACATTAATACCAAAACCAAAGATGCCACAAGAAAGGAAAATTACAGACCAATCTCTCTAAAAAACTTAGTTGATAAAATCCTCAACACAATACTTGGTAATCGCATTCAACAACACATCAAGAGAATTATACACCAGGACCAAATGGGTTTCATCCTGGATGTGTAAGGGTGGTTCAACATAAGAAAATCAATCAATGTAATACATCACATAAGCAGAGAGAAAAAAAACATCATATGATCATCCCTACAGATGCAGAAAAAGCATTTGACAAAATTCAGCACCCTTTCCTGATGAAAACACAGCAAAAGATAGGAATAGAAGCAAACTTTCTCAACATGATAAACGGTATATATGAAAAACATACAACTAACATCATCTTCAATGGTGAAATCCTAAAAGCTTTCCCTCTAAAATTGGAAAAAAGGCAAGGAAGCCTATTATCATTGCTCCTAATTAACATCACCTTAGAAGTATTTGTTCAAGCTCTGAGGCACGAAAAAGATATAAATGGCATCCAAATTGGAAAGGAAGAAGTAACAATTTCACTACATGCAGATGACATGATACTATACATAGAAAGCCCTGAGAAACATACAGCAAAGGTTCTAGAACTAATAATTTTTTTCAGTAATTTTTCAGGCTATAACATCAATGCTTAAAAATCAGTAGCATTTCTCTATACCCATAATGAGCAATCTGAGGAGGAAATCAAGAAAAAACTTCATTTAAAATCATAACTAAAAGAATCAAATACCTAGGAATAAATGTAACTAAAGATGTAAAGGACTTATATACAGAAAACTGCAAAACACTGTTAAAGTAAATCAAAGAAGAATTAAATAAATGGAAGAATATTCCCTGTTCATGGGTAGGAAGACTAAACATCATTAAGATGTCTATCCTACCCAAACTAATCTACAGATTTAATGCAATCCCAATAAAAATCAACACAGCCTTTTTTAATGAATTGGAAAAAACTAACTCTAAAATTTATTTGAAAGGGTAAGAGGCCCTGAACAACCGATGATATAGTGAAAAAGAAAAATGAAATTGGTGGTGTCACACTACCTGGCTTTAAAACATCCTGCAAAGCTAAAGTGGTCAAAAATGCATGGTATTGGCAGAAGGATAGACATACCGACCAATGAAACCAAAATGAGAGTTCTGATATAGATCCTCACATATACAGTCATCTGATATTTGACAAGGCCATCAATCCCATTAAACTGGGAGAGAATGGCCTCTTCAACAAATGGTGGTTGTAGAACTGGATATCCTTATGCAAAAGAATGAGAGAGGAACGTCATCTCACACCTTATTCAAAAATCATCTCAAGGTGGATCAAACATCTTATATAAAAGCCAAGACCATAAAGTCTTTGAAAGATAATCTAGGGAAGCATCTACAGGACCTTGTAATTAAAAATGGTTTCATGAACTTCACATCCAATGCACAAGCAGTGAAAGAAAAAATAGATAAATGGGATCTCCTCAAAATTAAAAACTTTTGCAACTCAAAGGACATTATCAAGAAATAAACGGGCAACTTTCCCAATAGGAGACAATATTTGGTAACCATATATCTGATAGAAGCCTAATATCCAGCATATATAAAGAAATCTTACACCTTGATAATGAAAAGACAAACAACCCATTTAAAAATGGGCAAGCATCCTGAAAAGACACTTTTTCAAATAGGGAATACAAATGACTGAGAAGCACATGAAAAGATGCTCATCACTAGCTATTAGGGCAATGCAAATCAAAACTACAATGGAATACAATCATACACCAATTAGACTGGCAGCTATTAAAAAAACAGAGGACTATAAGTGTTGGAGAAGATGTGGAGGAATTGGAACACTTATCCACTGCTGGGGGAATGTAGAATGCTCCAGCCATGTGGAGGACAGTTTGGCTGTTCCTTAAAAATATAACTATAGAACTGTCATATGATCCAGCAATTCCACTGCTGAGTATATAAACAGAAGAATTGAAAGCAAAGACATGAACAGATATATGCGCACCAGTTTTCATAGTGGTGTTATTCAATATTGCCAAAAGTTAGAATCAACCCAAATGCCCATCAACAGATGAATGGATAAACAAAATGTGGCACATACATACAATGGAATATTACTCAGCTGTAAGAAAGAATACTGAGCTAACACACAGAATAACATGGATGAATTTTGAGGACCTTATGTTGATTGAAGCAAGACAGGCATTGAAGAATGAACAGTACATGACCTCACTGATATAAATTAAGCAAAATGAGCAGAATCAGAGAGCTATTGTCTGGAATACAGGTTTATAGGAAATAGAAAGTGAGAAGAAGTTTGTGACCCATCACCCATATGGATGTAAACTATGGTAACGTGAAAGTGTATAGTTGTGTATTGAAGGGCTATGACAGGAGGTTAGCGATATTATTGGGTTGGTGGTGCAGGTTTGACAGGTGGGTAGATTGGGGAGGATTGGTTGGAAGGTCCAGGGAAATGGAGGCAGGGTTGGGAGAGGGACCAGATGAACACTGGGGATTTGCAAGTATGTGGTTGAAAGTACAAAGTTGGGAATGCTCCTATGATAACATGGCAAGGAAGGGTTACTGGTTTAGGGTATTGGATGGGACGTCATTCCAGACAGGGCACACCTGGAGCAGGCTTCTAGGGAGAGTGAGAGTGATCATTTTGTCATAATGTGTTGTGTCAGTGGGTGGAGTCCCACATAATGAGCTTGAAGGAGTTGGACTCCCATACTCAGGAGGACTGATTTGCTCACAAATGGAGAGCCAGAAGTCTCTCGAGAGCTTGGGTAGTTCCTAATAGGGGAGGACAAACCAGTGTGCCAAGACCTCAGTGTTGTTGCATGTAACTATGAATCTTGTCATCCAAGGAGTGAAGCCAGGGTGTTGCTGTGGGCCCCGAGGGGAGGGGGAGGGAGGAATAGAATAGATCAAAAAGGGGTTATTTAGTGGGCAATGGAAGTGTTCTACATGATCTTACAATTATGGATACATACCATGTTAAATATCATCCAAATTTATAAAAATATATGATCTAAAATGTAAACCACAATGTAAACCATTGACCATGTTCAGTAGCTGTATTTCACTACGTGTATATCAGTTTTAACAAATGTACCATCCACATATAAAAAGATATTATTACAAGAATTAGGAAAAGGGAGGATGTTAGGTATATGAGGGCCCCTGTATTCTCTATGTAACTTTACAGTGACCTAAAACTTCTTGAAAACAAAATGAAAAATAGTAAAACACTAGGAAATGGAAGAAAATGCCATTGTACAGATAGGATGCCACATATTACAGTGATTAAAGACAAAATTCTAAAAAACTTTTAAAAAGTATTTTCATTATTTTTTAATATCCCAATTTTTAAATTTTATTTTAATTTTAGTTTTGTTTAAATTTTATGTATTATATGTCTTATATTTAAACTTATTATTACATCATTTTCCTATTAATTGTATTTGGCAATTTTAATGGCTTCATTTTTTAAGAAGTTTTGGATAACAGAAGGGTTACGACTGGGGCAAATGAAGGTCATTGGTGTGGAGGGTTAGTGATAGGGGACACATGGGAGGAAGTTCACCTGGTCATACATATAAGGTATACAAAAATGTTCATTGTTCATGAGGCATTGTCACAGTGGGTGGAGACACACAATAACTGAGAGAATATTGAATTCCTATCCTGGAGAGCTCTGCCACATTCACTAATGGAGCAACAACAACCCCCAAATTGCAAGTGCAATGACTGGCAAAGGAGGATCATCCATGGATGGTCTCTTGATATTGACTGCTGTGCTCTTGAAATTGAAACTGAGCCTATTGTTGTAGGTGCTTGAGAGTTGCCTCCTGAGAGCCTCATTGTTGCTCAGTGTGGCCTCTCTCTAAGCCAAACTCAGCATATAAATGCATTACCTTCCCCCCAGTGTTGGACATGACTCCCAAGGATGAGCCTCCCTAGCAATAAGGGTTTACAACCAAGCACCAACTAGCAATGCAACTGGAAAAAAGATCTGGAATAAAAGGGGGAAAGATAATGATAAATGAGTTTATATGGCTAAGAGACTTCAAAGTGAGTTGGGAGGTCATCCCAGAAGTAATGTTTATGCATATCTCAGCAGGATCACCTAGACTGCCAAAGTGGATACTACCCCAAACAGTGGGGCTCCTGAGGGCTCTGGAGACACCCAGGTCCTATGGTCAGGGCAGATAGCTCTAGAGTTTTGTGCCTTACCAATGGTCCATACTTTAGAGTTTGTGTTCCTGAGAGTGACAGTATTGGTTTCAATTTCGTCTTCCCTACACATGACTCATCTGTCCCTTCTATTTAAATGTATACTTGATGCTGGAGTTTGTTGGTGTACATCCAAGAGACTCAAGTCTTTAGACTGCCAATGGGCTAGCTGGGCCCAGAACCTCAGCAGAATTGCCACACCTACTCTACAGCACATTGGACCCACCCAGGACGACTAACAAGTTGGTGATGATGGACAATGACCATCCCAAGGAAGAGAGACAGTCTGTAACTGCAAGCAAGATAGTCCCATCCATCTTCCCCTTGGGATATAAGCCCCTTCTCAATTTAGGGGTAGAGTGGACATCACCATACCATAATCCTCAGGATTGGGGAAAGAACTATGGACTAGAGTGGACTTACTGATTTCTACTATAGACATATAGTGATTCTAGCAATGGAATAAATTACAACATTAATGTGGAGCCAGTGGCCACTAGAAGAGGGAAAAACAGTTGTCATACAGGACCTTTTTCTGTCCTCGGGAATCATCCTGAATGACACTGCAATGACAGATATCTACCTTTTTATATCATCACATAACATGCAGAACTGTGTGGGAGAGAGTGTAGACTACAATGTGAGCTATGGTCCATGCTTAATGGCAAAGTCCCAGGATGCATTTTTCAATTGCAATGAATGTGCCACACTAATGAAGGATGCTTATGTGGGAGAGTGTGGGAGGTATGGGGAATGGGGCATATGAGAATCCCTATAGTTTTTTGTAACATTTTTGTTATCTAAGTATCTTAAAATATAAAAAGAGACTTATAAAAAAAGATATTAGGAAGACATTGGATAAGGACAAAGAAGAATTTGAAAACATACATAGAAAAATAGCAGATATTATGGGAGTGAAAGCATGATAAATTAAATTAAAAATACACGAGTCTTATAACAGCATATTTGAAGAGTCAGCAGAAAAGATTGCTGAGCATAAAATCCTGGCCTCTGAAAGTGAACATACAAAAATCAGATGAATAAAAGAATGGAAGAAATTGAACAAGGTCTCAGGGAACTGAATGACAACAAGAGACATGCAAACATATATGTCATATGTGTCCTAGAAGGAGAAGAGAAGAGAGGAGGCAGAAGGAATATGTGAAGAAACAATGGTAGAAAATTTCCTAACCTTATTTAATGGCCTAGATATCCATATCCAAGAAGCACAATGCACTCCTATCTGAATAAATCTGAATAGACCAACTCTGAGACACATCGTAATCAGAATGTCAAATGCCAAGGACAAAGAGAGACTCCTAAAAGCAGCAAGAGAAAAAAAAAAAAAACATAACATATAAGAGAAACCCAATAAGATTAAGTACCAATTTCTCATCAGAAACTGAGGCAAGAATGCAGGGGTATGATATATTTAAGGTACTGCAAGAGAAAAATTCCAGCCTAGAATCTTATATACTGCAAGATTGATTTTCAAAAATGCAGGCAACTTTAGAATATTAACAGATAAACAGAAACAGAGAGATTATAACAAAGAGACAAGCCTTGCAGAAAAATCCTAAAGGGTGTGCTACAGTCTGAAAGGACAAGACAGGGCAGAGATGCTTTGAAGAGAATCTAGAAATGAAGATTATATCAGTAAAAGTAGCTAAAAGTTACAAAAGAGTGGTGAAAATAAAATATGTCAGATAAAACCCAAAGTTCAGATTGTATGAAATAAGAACTGCCTTTACAGCAATAACATTGAATGTTAATAGATTAAACTCCCTTATCAAAAGACACAGACTGGGCTCTCTTTCCCTAGAGGAGACCACACCAAATCTTGGTACATATATCTGTCCTTATCTCCCATTTCTCAGTGTTAGGGTTCCCCCTTACAAGGTTTGAAATGATTAATAGGTCATAAGACCGTGAATCAATACCTCTATGACATAAACTGAAGAAAGGCAGCCTCCTGCCATAACCCACCTGACCTACTGAGCAAGCCATCTCCTAGCCTACGAGGCAGGCCTATTGATGTACTGTATAAAGCCATATCCACCTCCCTCTGGAGGTGGGCTGAAGTCTCTCTTCAGACCTCTGCCATGCCAGTGGGGGCGGTGGCTGAAGTCTATTCTTCACACCCCCTCTGCTGGGAGAGCTTCTCAATAAACTCCCTGCCTGCGATTGTCAGTCTCTGCATCCCAGTGAGCACCACTTTTCTCTAACACTCAGCAAGCTCTGTTATTTTCCCTCATTTCCCAATACATTCTTTTTACTAGCCCAAGTAAACTGGCATTTTCTTAAATTCTTTTATGCAACATAGCTAAGAACATAGAGGAATCCCCTTCCCCAGGTTCATTTGGTGAGTGGCAGCCATGAGTTTAAGAAGCAGGTAATCCTCCCCAATACCCAGCAAGGACTGGTGAGTCTAAACTTTTTATAATCTGTGCCCTCTTTTGTTTCTGCCATTTTAAAGGGGGTTCCTGGATAGGTGGTTCCTGGATAGGCTCCCACAAGGCATAAACTTGGTCTGCCCAAATTCCTGGCTCCCTCTCCAGAGATGGTAGTATGAGCCCCCACACTGGGTAGATCCAAGGAAGTTCTGGGTGGCAGGTGAAACTGCCCTTGAGACCAGTCTGAGCATGTGGCCTGAGTTGAGCAGGAATCCACCAAAAGTTTACCAGGCCCTCTATGAGTTTCTTTTAATTAGAAGTGTGTTTTACCTGCCATTTTAAAGGTATTCCTGGATAGGCTCCCACAGGACATAAAGTCAGTCTATCCATACTTCTGGCTCCTTCTCCAGAGGTAGTAGGGGTGAGCCCTCATCCCATGTAAATCAAAGGAAGTTCTGGGTGGCACGTGAAACTGCCCTTGAGACCTGACTGTGCATGTGGCCTGAGTGGAGCAGGAGTCTGCTGGGAGTTCACCAGGCCCTCTCTGTGAGTTCATAATTGCTATCACCCATCATATCATTTCCTAAGACTGCTAATTAACTCCTTTTAATTAAAAAGTGCCTTTGATTTTCCAACCATGGCTGTCCTCATTTTGGTTCTGTGAGATGCTTTAGAATGCTATATAAATTGAAAATGCATTTGTTAGCAAGGTAGGAGCCTCATCCACAGTACTGCCCTGCGGCTTTGCTCCTTTTACACCCTGGGGAGGCCCAGACATTGTCTTTCGTGGTCCCTGGGGGTGTTTGCTGGCAAATCACAGGACAATTATTTCTCTGTTTTATTTTTTTAAAATGGGCTTTTAACACTGGTTTTAACTGCAGACCTCAGCCCCTGCGAGTGGCTATGAGGTTAGTTCACTCATAGCCAGCATCTAAGAATGCTGCAAGGTAGGCAAAAGAAAGGTCCCTACCCAGCCCCTTTCCTAGGGTCAGCCTGGCATGGGTGTTTGGTCTGAGAACCAGACCCAGATACACCCAAGTCCTCTAAGCCTCTGTGACTGACAAGAGACAAAGCTGTGGACCCCCAGAAAATGGGGACAGCAAACAGAACTCCCTGATTTCCAGGACACTGGTTCACCAAGCAATCTATTCTATCAGATCTAGTGGTGGGATGCCCCCAGACCGATTAATGCATTTTATCCTGCCATAGGATAATGAGCAGCTCTTAAACTGGGACAGCCTGCCTACTGATAATGAGGCTAGTCTTTCCGTATGCCACCACATGGCAACATTATGGTTGATAGTGGGCTTTATATGGGACCCTGAATTGCAATTGAATCTGTGTGGGAGGGAAGGAGTGGACAAATATATCTGAGGGCCAGAGACCACATGGTCATGTCTCCTTAAACAGGGGTTCTTAACAAGGGGTCCATGGAACAAAAAACCTTAGTAATCCTTGCCTTAAAGGAAGGAGGAAATGCAAACCATTTACTAAAATTCTCCCCTGTAGAATAAGGAACCTACTCATGTGCCATCAATTACAATTAATAGGTCCCTGAGTTTCCTAAATCCCTGCCTATTTCCTTGCAACACTCGAATCCTTCCAGAGAAAAAGACTTGCAGGGTTTCACCGTTTGTGGGAGGTAACTTATAGGATTCAGCTCAGTTTTTGTCTCCACAGGGGCAGGGCTTCTCTGGACTGCTTAGCTCCATATTTAGCAGCTGCCCAGGGATCTTCCTGGAAGAAATCAGCTGGAGGTTCCTGCATGAAGTTTCTGCCATGGACAGACACTGGGAGCTTTGTGTCTAGGAGATTCTAAAGTCATGTCTTTCCCTAAGCTAAGCTAAGTGTGTAAAATTCTCTCTTCTGTTTTCATCTGTGCTTGCTTTACCTTTGTCAGTCTGCTCATGTCTAGGAAATGTAAATCAGATTTGGGATTCACCTGTTACAAATTGGTTACCGTTAAAGGTAACCTAAAAATGAGTCTTTAAATGTCAATACTGTATTGCAGTTGCATTTGATGTGTAATGGAATCACAAGTGGAATTAATTCAGCTGCTGAGAAAGTATAAAAACTTAACAAATTTGTTACTAATAAGATTGTTTTAGTTGCATAGTTAATAAATTGAAGTGCCTAAATTGTTTCTAAGTGGAAACTTAGTAGAAACTGTTAACTAAAAGTTAAGATCATTATACAGATGCCTTTATATAATCAAATAGCTATCTGAAATTGCTATAGCTGGATGGATTTATCTTAGAATTATAATTGTAAGTGTAATCTGTGACTAATTTTCTTTGTTTATGGTTGCTTCAGGTCTAACCACAACCTTGCTTATGCTAGCTATTGTCATGATAATTATAAACTGGGTTTCCTTTTGTTATGGTTACTTCAGGTCTAGCCTCACCCCTTGCCTTTGCTTCTGGTTATTTCATGACTTCTACTCTCTATGGTTCAGGGGAATGCAAATTTGAGACACCACTGTCTCTTGTCCTTCCCCTGGTGCCAATAACCCTGCTTTCTCTCATGGTTCCAAGTAAAGGCTAAATTGCTGCCTGGTGGAATTCTCGACTCTCAGGGTTGAATGACCTCACTGTCAGTCCAGTGGCCACCAGGATCCTGTTATATATGAGGACTGAAGCAGGGGGAGGCCCCCAACTTGACTTTTGAGGTCCCCAAAAGCAGAAATTCATAAGAAATCAGTTTCCCTGAGAATTCAATGACCTCAGCAAGTATTTACTGGAATTAGCATATTTCATCCAAGGTCCTCCAAAGTCAAAATGGGAAATAATCAAAGCTCTGAAGTAAAGTAAAATATTGTAAATTGTTTTTTAAATTATTGTGAACAATTTGGTTTTAAGCAAATAATTAAAAGGAAAAAGATGTGTAAAACTGCATAGTCATATTGCAAGTTTGAGTAATTAGAAATATCATTCAAAGTAATCATTTAAATGTTGTTTTACATTTAAAGTCATTTTGTAAAAGAATGCAAATTGTAAGTAACATCAGTGATTTGTGTGTTTGTGTCTAACTCTATTTGTGTTTGCATATTTGCTTAGTGTATATCTTCATGCTGCCATATTCCTCTAGGTTCTTGGCTATGTTACATAAAAGAATTTAAGAACATGCTGGGTTAGGTAGGCCTGTAGATTATTAAGGAAATGAAAGAAGAATAGGTAATTAGAAATGGGAGAAAATAACAGATTATCAATCCTCAGGTGTACTTGTGGGCTGGTCTAGGCAGAGAGAAAGAGAGAGAGAGAATGAGAAAGAGAGATTTAGCTTATATAGTTGATTTTAAAACCATTAATTATTTCTCCCATTGTTAATGTTCAGGGAGGGGCCCCAGCTATTTTCTGTTTTGATTGATTACCCCACTGGTCATTTCCCCTGGTGGGCCCAATGATATGTTCCCTTGGGAATATCTGGGGCTTTTCCTTGATCCCAGATGAAATCTCATTCCAAATGGGGGATTCTCATTGGGTTCGTCCAGCAGCCTTCTCGTGGGTTCATTCTCTCAGGGGATTTCCAAGTGGAATTCCATGGCCATGTGTTTCTCCCAGGTTTTAGATGGATCTTCTCATCCCCTAAACTAGCCTACCTCAACTCCCCCCTCAGAGGGTTTACACCCTTATACATAAGGGAGTGCTGAATTATGATGGTCATTCTTCTGCAATTATTTCCTGCTGGTTAGGGGCAGCAGGCCTTGCCTGACAAGGTGTAAAATCCTCTTGCTACACTACTGCAGTTAGTGAAGATGAATCTGGCAAAGTGTGTGGAGCTGGATGAAATCTCCATATAGGTAACAAGGCATTTATTCTGGAAGAAATATATTTAATTATAATTTTGAATATATATGGTCCCACTAAAAGGATAATGGGCCACAAGTTTAGGAAAGGCCAGGGCCTCCAAAGTCTGCATCCTCCCAAAGTTAGTGGAAAACTACCTTCTTTCTTGAGGTCTTTTATGATGTTGGTTAATGCTAGGGAGAGATTATGGTAGACCTGTTGGGTTTGGATGTATGCTGTCAACACCATTTCCCACAGCGATGGTTATGCTTAAGACAACTAAGACATGTACGGAGAGGCACTGCCCTAGACATAAACTCACAAAGACAGTATAGGCAACAACAAGACAAG
>JAQZBX010094190.1:0-12056 GCA_029593785.1 Cabassous unicinctus | reverse complement strand
GATACAGGCTGCTAATAATATATAGATATGTGGGAATCTTGTATCTTATGCATGATAGTTCTGTGAACAGCTTCTCTAATTAAGAAAAAAATTGAATGGTTTCAAAAATGAATTAAGTACAAGGATTGTCAGACTGATGAAAACAAAAAGAATATGAATCAATACATTTTCTACAGGAAGCCAACTTGAGTTATAAAGCAATGAGATAGCCACAAAGACACACCCTGTTGACCCTAATCAAAACAAAGATGGAGTGGGTATATTGACTTCTTACGGAGTAGAATTTGGACCAGGAAAATTTCCAGGGATAAATGGGGATATTTAATAATCAATTAGGGGTTAATTCTCCAAAAACTCTTCAATATTTAATGTGCATGCCTTAATAGCAGAGTTTCAAAATATAGATTACAAAACTGATAGAATGGAAAGAAGAAAGAGACAATTTCAATGTTATAGTTGGAGACTACTATACACTTTTTCAATAACTGAGAGACCCAGTGGCAGAAAGTCATTAAGGATACTGTTTTGATATCAGTCTCCTTGGTCAAATTGACATTTACAGAATTTTCCATGCAACAACAGGAGAATACATATTTTTCTCAAGATCAAATGGAATATGCAACAACATCAACTACATTCTGGGTTATGAAAAACATCTTAATGGATTTGAAAAATATAAATAATATAAATTATACTCTTCATATTATAATAGCAATAACTGTTACCAAATTTGAAATAGCCTGATAATCCCACCTTGATCTGTCAGTTAATGATAGAAATGTGTTGAAGTCTTCAATGATAATAGTGGATTTGTTATCTCTCTTTGCAGTTCTAACAGTTTTGCCTTGTGTATTTTAATGCTCTATTATTAAGGCACGTGCATTAGAGAGTTTTATTATTTCTTGGAACAGCGAGCCTGTTATCATTATGCAATGCTTCTCTTTATCCTTGATAGCCATCCTTTCTTCATCCATTTGTTGTGCTCTTTCTGCATCCTTATAAGTAGTTTCAGATATATATATATATGAACATATATATATATGTATATATATATATATATCCTTAGTTTAATATATATATCAAGTAAGAAAGGTTATTAGAGAAAGAATAGTGGTGCTAAAATAAAATATATTATTTTTCCTATTATTGATCAAATGGGTAACTGCTCAAACAAAATATATTCCTCTTCTTTGAAGGAAAATTTTGCTGTTTTTTAAAAGTACATTTGAACATATCTTGCAAGAAAGGTCTACTGGTGACTACTTAGCTCAGTTTATATTGGCCTGGAACAGTCTTAAGTTTTCCTTCATTTCCTTTTAATTAATTTATTTTTTATTTCATAAGTTGTTAGATAACAATCATACCTACCATACAGAATTTCCATACATCTCCTGACCACCAACAACTTAAAATGCTGTGAAACATTTGTTACAATGATGAAAGAATATCTTCACAATATTACTTATATTTATAGTTCAGAGCTTATATTTGGTGTATTTCCCCAGAAACCATCCTATAAATGTTTTTTTATGCTTTAAAGTGTATGTTATTTTTATTTTTAAAGAAGGTTTTATTTCTATAAATGTTACATAAATAATTTCACTGAATATAGAACATTTAGTTTGTGGGGGCTTTATTTTTTCAATACTTAAAATAGTCCACTCCACACTGTTCTTCTTTACATGATATGTGAAGAAAAATTTGATGTAATTATTGTACTTGTTTTTCTATAGGTAACATGTGACTCCCTTTTTTTCCCCCAAAGTTTTCTTTTTCTACGGTTTTATGCAGTTTGAATTTTATATTATTAGGAGAATATTTTTAGGTATTTATCCTACCTAGTTTTCTGTGAGATTTTTTTACATGTGGTTAAGGGTTTGTCATTAATTTTCAAAAATTCTTGGCCATTAATACCTCATTTATTTCTTCTGGTCCTTTTTATCCTTCTTCCCCTTCTTATATTCCAATAGCTCCTATGATTCACTTCTTTAAATTATAGGAACTCACCATTACAATAAGGCAAGAAAAGAAATTACATTTATGAATACCAATATATTCATTGAGATGAGAAGCAAAATTATATTCATTCATTGCTGACACTTTATTCTATGTAGAATAACTTACAGAATCTACAAAACAGGAAAAAAAGAGTAATAAGTGAATTTAGCAAAATTGAGGAATGCTAGATATGGTAAAAAATCAACTGAGTTTTACACTCTAAAAATGAATTTCTGTACCGTAGAAATGAATCTTGGAAATCAAGATTTCTAGCAGCCTAAATAGTCTTAAATAATATGAGATTTAAATTTGGCAAAAATTGTGCATGGCATGCATGCTGAAAATGTTTTAAAACAAACACTTTAAGTATTGTCTGTCTTCCCACTTTTAAAATGTGTGAATTTAATGATAAAATGTTTTATCTGAGAAGGATTTTGACCATATTAAATAATTAGCAAAATTCTTATTAAAGAAGTAGTTTCATTTTTATTTCCTTTTAACCTATAAATTGTTTCATGTGTATCTTTAAAAATAAAACATTTACATGAATTTGACTTTTTTCTATATGTTGCTTGTTTACAAATGATAAAATATTGTCAATAAAAAGTGTATGATAAACTTAAAAAAATATTAAGCTACATAATGTCTTAAAGAATGTTCATTGTGGTCCTTAACATGTGTCTCTTTTTAGGTATTATACATTTCATGCTCATGTAATTTCATTATTTGTTAACTATTCATATTGTTTTCTGGAAGACATTGCTTCATCCTCCAATATTAACATGGTTTTGCCATCTTTTACTCTTAAGTCTCTGTTTTATTAAATGTTTAGGTTTTCCTTAAAATTTCACTGTTAGGACTCTTGTTTACTTGCTGATTGGTTATTTCTTTGAGAATGTATCTTTTATACATTTTTATCAATGATTGAAATTTTGATGTTTTATTGTTTTATTTTATTCTGTGATGTGAATTTTTTTAGCATATTTTGAGTCCTTCAAAAGTTGTCTTGTTCACCTACTATTGTTTCAATTACACAAAATATTACTGTCACATATGTTTTCATGAATACATTTTTGTTGGTAGCATGGTTCAATTAAACAAAGATGCTCACTCAAGTATATATTGTTTCAATTTATATATGATTCAATGTTTAAAAAAAAATTTCCCACACTATTTTTCCCTTTTGGAATCATTCACACATTACAATTGATATCTGTTAATATTGAAAACACAGTCTCAAAGAATTTGTACATATCATTTACTGTGTATTGATAACTTGCTAAATTCTAGCTCCTTTTTAAAGCAGTTTAAATGAAAGCACTCATAACATTTACTTAGGTGTTTAAACTATCTTCTCAATATCTTACTGCAGGTATGTGGTGGGGCTTTTGGTTTTTTACCCTTAAGTAATTTATAAGTTAGAATCCATCTTTAGAATTGTACTGCCAGTACAGTATTACAGAAGAAAATATAAGTTGTGGTTACAGTAAACTATATAGTAACAGTGAATTTAAGCTGTGATATAGGAAAAGCAGCAGCTGGGAATATATCACTAAGTGGCCCCTTCTCCATTAAAGCTGAGGACATGTCAGGATTAATATGTTTTCTAATTCCTTCTCACCAAATATGGAGAATATTATTTAACTTTGTGAGTTTGAAGTTTTTATGGGTAACTAAAGACTAGTTGTGATAATCCATTTCCACAGATAAGAGGGAGCAAGATTCATCTCTTATGATTATGAAGAACAATAAGCCAAGTCAACTGCAACTGCAGTAGCATCGTTTCCCTTGGGATATTTATAGGTTCGAATCTTTGGGAGAAGGGTAAAGAAGTAAAGCTACCACAATCTTTGTTCTCTTTCTACTTACAAATATCTCCTTTTGCTAAAGTCAAGATATCAAGAAGCAAAGTGTACTTTATGAAAAATGTTTCTCAATATTTGAAACTGAGATTTAGCATCAACCATCTGGATTATGCATAGTAATAATTTTACCAGAAACTACATCAAAAGATTGTCTCTTACTTTATATGACAGATTTCACAGTGAGTATTAAATTTCAGTTATTCTGGAGTCAGTGTATGTAGCTCAGTGGTTTGAGTGCCTGTTTCCCATGTATGAGATCCCTGGTTCAATCCTTTCAGTGCTGGAGCCCCAGGGAAAGATCCAAGCTGTTCGCCTGATAGTATGCAGCTGAACAGAGCAAAGCCCAGAATTGTTGAGAAAGTGCAGAAAGAAATGAGGCCTAGGAAGAGAGATGAGCCTTATGCCAGCGTACAGCTGGGTTTGGAAGAAGTTGGGATCATGAAGCCTTAAGAGGAAGAAAGAAGGCTGAATCCTTATGGACATCACCCACCATCTTGCTTCAACATGTGGCAACAGATTCTGGGTGAGAAAGTATGCTTTTAATGTACCTTGAGTTAGTCACTTTAGGACCTTGAGACTGTAAGATTTTAGCCCAAATGAAATCCTTTATAAAAGTCAACAGTTTTCTGGCATTTTGCATCAGCACCCCTTTGGCTGACTAATACAGAATTTGGTACCAAGAAGTGGGGTAGTGCTTTTGTAATTAACAAAATGCTGGAATGGTTTTATAAATGGGTAAGGGGTATTTTATAGAGGAATTGTGAGATGCTTGATGGAAAAGGTCTAGAGTGCTTTGAAGAGCCTTTTGGATGCTAAAGAGACTTTTAATGAAGCCTTAGAAGTATATGATGAAATTATTATTGGAAACTAGAGGAAAGTGATCCGTGTTTTAAAGTTTCAGAGAACCTAGCAAGATTTATTCCTGATGTTTTATGAAAGTCAGAATTGGAAGATGGTGAGCCTGGGCATTCATCTCAAGGACTTCTCAAAGTAAATTCAGAGGATGAGCCTTGGATTCTCCTTCCCACTTATATTAAAAAGCTAGATGAAAGAGATAAGCTGAGAACTGAACTGTTGGGCACAATGAAACAAGACACTAATTCCGGAAATGCCAAGACTCTGGAAATCAAGACCCCAACAATAGTGCCCCATTTGAGAACTAAACTAAATTTGGAACATGTGAATCAGGATTGAAAATGTCATTAGTTAGGAAAGACTTGTGAAAAGTGTTGCTGTCTGATGTCTTGAACCACTGCTTCTTGCATACTAAACCAACAAGGTTTTTGAGAGAGCTTTATGAACAAAACCACTGTCATCTTGGACTTAAACAGTCATCAGTGGGAGAAATGCAAGGGAAAATAGCTTTCAGAGGAACCATGAATGCTGAGGTCTAGAATTACGTCCTCTCCTTAGGCCAAAAGAGGAACCCCACCCATGTTTAGATAGACGGTCCGTTTGCCCCAGTTGCTGTAGAGGGTGAATGTTCCAGCCTGATGTTCAGGGAGAGTTTTGCTGCACCAGGCTACAGAGATGATGGAGCACACTATCCAAAGTTTGGAGAGAATAATGTTGACACCCCATAGGTCTGAGAGTCATGGGCCTGCTCCCCAAAGAGTATTCCCAACTTTGTACTTTCAACCACATATCCGCAAATCTGCAGTTTTCGACTGGTACCTCTCCCAACCCTTCCCCAAGTCCCCTGGACTTTCCAAACCACCTTCCCCAATCTACTCACCTGTCAAACCTGCACCACCCAACACAATAATATCACTATCCTTCTGTCATATACCTGCAATATGCAAATACACACTTTCTCCTTACCTTAGAGTACATCCATAAAGGTGTTGGCTCATATCTTTCTTCTCCCTTTCTATTTCCTGTAATCCTATCTTCCAGATAATAGCTCTCTGAGTCTGCTCAATATGTTTAATTAATATCAGTGAGGTCATGTACTGTTAATCGTTCAATCCCTGACTTGCTTCCCTCAACATATGGTCCTCAAGATTCATCCATGTTATCCCATGTGTTAGCACTGTATTTCTTCTTACAGCTGAGTAATATTCCATTGTATGTATGTACTACATTTTGTTTTTGCATTCATCTGTTGATGAGCATTTGGATTGATTCCAGCTTTTGGCAATAGTGAATAATGTCGCTATGAATATTGGTGTGCAAATATCTGTTTTGTCTTTGATTTCTTTGCTTTCATTTCTTCTGTTTATATACCCAGCAGTGAAATTGCTGGATCATATGGAAGTTCTCTAATTAGTTTTTTGAGGAACTTCCAAACTATCCTCCACAATGGCTGGACCATTCTAAATTCCCACCAGTAGTGGTTGAGGGCTCGCATTCCTCCACATCCTTTCCAATTCTCTTGGTCCTCTGTTTTTTTTAATAGCCACCCGTCTAATGGATGTAAGATGGTATCTCACTGTAGTTTTGATTTGCATTTACCTAATAGCTAGCGATGTTGAGCATCTTTTCATATACTTTATAGCCATTTTTATTTCTTCCTTGGAAGAAAGTGTCTTTTCAGGTTGCTTTTTCATTTTTTAAATGTTTTTTTATGTCTTTTTATTTTCAAGGTGTAGGATTTTTTTATATATGCTGGATATTAGGCTCCAATCAGATATATGATTGCCAAATATTTCTCCCAATTGGGTAGGCTGCCTTTTTACCTTCTTGATAATATCCTTTGAGGTGCAAAAGCTTTTAATTTTATGGATATCTCAATTATCTATTTTTCTTTCATTGCTTGTGCTTTTGGTGTGAAGTTCATGAAACCATTTCCTGTTACAAGGTCCTGTACGTGCTTCCCTATGTTATCTTCCAAGATCTTTATGGTCTTTGCAGTTATATTTAGGTCTTTGATCCATCTTCAATTGATCTTGTTTTGTTTTGTTTTGTGGTCGGAGATTTGAACTTATTTATTCCTTTTTTTAAATTTTTTTAAAAGATACTTAGATTGCATAAATGTTACATGAAAAATACAGGAATTCCCATACGCGCCACTCCCACACCTCCCACAATCTCCCACATAAACATCCTTCATTCGTGTGGCACTTTACCTGCAATTAATAAACACTTCCTAGGGCTTTGCCATTAAGCATGGACCATAGTTCACATTGTAGATCACATGTTGTCCCACACAGTTCTGCATATTATATGATGGTATAAAATCGCCTATATCTGTCAATGAAATGTCACTCAGGATAATTCCCAAGTCCCAGAAAAGCCCCTGTATTACAACTGCTTTTTCCTCTACCTGTCCCCAGAGCCTCCAGTGGCAACTGGCTCCATTTCAATGTTGTAATTTCTTCCATTGCTTGAAACACGATATGTCTATAGTAGAATACATGTAAGTCCACTCTGGTCCATAGCTCTTCCCTCTGTCCTGAAAAGTCTTGGATGGTTATGTCCACTCCACCTCCAATTGAGGTGGTCTTGTATGGTCTTGTCTCTTATATTTAGATTTTTGATCCATCTTGAGTTGATTTTTGTATAATGTGTGAGATGGTGTTTTTATTATTCAGCCAAAGAGGTGCTGATGCAAAATACCATAAATTGGTTGGTTTTTATAAAGGGTATTTATTTGGGGTAGAAGCTTACAGTTAGTGGGCCATAAAGCATAAGTTTCTTCCCTCACCAAAGTCCATTGTCACCTGTTGGAGCAAGACAGCTGCCGACATCTGCCAGGGTTCAAGTTTCATGGGTTCCTCTCTTCCCAGGTCTGTGCTTCTCTCTGGGCTTAGCTCCTCTGTTTCCTCAACAAGGTCAACTGTAGAGTATGAGGCTCTCCAGGCTTTGCTTCTTTACACAAGGCCAGCTGTGAACTCTCAGGTGAATGGCTTGTCTCTATCCCGGGGCCTTCTCTCCTTCCTCACCAGAACTTCAACATCAAAACTGCTCCAACTCTGTTCTTTTTCTTGCCTTTTATATTTGATTCCCACCCCACCAAGGGGTGGAGCTCAATGCCCTAATGACGTGGCCCAGTAAACGCCCTAATCATAACTTAATCATGCCCAGATTAGCAGACCAGTTTAAAAGCATGATCCAATATCTATTTTTGGAATCCACAATTATATCAAATTGCTCAACTGCTACAGTGTTTCTCTCTCATTCTTTTGGATATGGATATTCAGTTTTTCAAGCACAATTTGTTGAAGAGGCCATACTCTCCCAAATGATTTGGCTTGTGGCCTTGTCAAATATTAGATGACTGTAAATGCAAGGATCTATATCAGAACTCTCAATTCGGTTCCATTGGTCAGTATGTCTACCCTTGTGCCAATACCATGCAGTTTTTTTTTTTTTTTAGAAAAATGAAAGCTGATTTTTATTTTATCATCAACAGCCACTCTTTAAACATGAACATGCATACATAATATTATCCGCACACATCACAGTTTTTAATGTTAGTTAATAAAGTTTAAACACACAACATACATCCTTAAAAATAAGTCAAAATGCAAACTTGAAACTTTAAACAAAAGTCTTACTAATTTAAAAAAGTTTGTGTTGGGTACCATTGTACAACACAGTTAATTTAAACATTTTCATTTTGGCTGCACATGAAAAAAGCGGAAGTAGAAAATAAAGTCAGTAAGGGCTTTTAAATAGCAGAATAGGCAGGTTTGCCATGCAGGGGAAGCAATATTAAATATTAGTTTTTCCAAAAAATCCACAATTAAAATTATTTAGTTCTAGTCACAGAATTTTTCTCAGTAGAGACCCAATGCAATGCATAATCAGCTGCCTTAGATGGCCTGTTTGAAAGGACAATATCCCTTGAGAGTATAACTTTATGATTTGGCACAGAAAAGAAGTCTTAAGAAGAAGAAGAACCTGATTAAAAAAGAGGGGAGAGGAATAGAGGAAAGAAATAAAAAGCAAGAAGAAATGAGATAGTAATTGCAATCACTGAAAAACTGTGCATTCTCAGTCATTGCAGAATACTGTCTTCTTTCTACAGCAGGTGCTTATTCCAGAACTGTTATTGCAGCATAGATTTAATTTGCTTGGAGGTAGTCTCATCATTCAAATGTTTTGTTTTGTACCTGAGAGCATTTAGAAGACCTTCTACACTATTAGGAGGTTGGTCCTTAAGAACTTTGATACAACCTTTCATATCAATCTTTGAAGTTTTGGCAAATGCTCCCAATGGGTGTACATGGTCATAGAGGATGATGACACCCACCATGACCCGCAAGCAGAAGGACACCGTCTCCTCATTTGTAAATCTGCTTCTGTATTCTGGCGTCTCGAGCATGACTCTGCACACACTAACCATGGTGCTTAAACAATTTGTGGTATTTTCTATTGGTAAATTTTTATTCTCTGATACAAATTTTGTTGTGGCATCACTTAAAGTTTTCAGCATTGGGGTTGCCTCAGCATAAAATAAAGACATTCAATTTGCCAATTCATTATTTACTTCATTTTCTCCTTCTGCTGGAACATTATTAATCCTCATATGACTCAATGTTCTTCTATAATAGCTGAAATCATTCTGTATGGCAGGATTTGTCATCTTGAGTTCATCAAACCTGAGTGTGAAGTGAAGAAATTCTGCAAACTGTTTAGCAAGAGCCTGCTCTCGCTCTAGATGCTGGGTGGGAGAATATGGGGTACTTGTCAAGGCTCCCAGAAGACCTCTTAATGCTGCTTCTAACCTCTGAGAAAATTCATAAAATTTCTTTAATTTGCTTACTAGTGGAATAACTGCACCCCATGCCTTCTCTTGCAACTTCTCATCTGCTGGATGCTGGATTGCCTCTCGTAACTCACGGCCAGCTCCTCTATATGTCTGTTAAGTCTTCCAAGATGCCTTCTGCATCTTTTAATACTACATTCACCTGATTATAAATTTCCTTCTCAGATTCTGTAGGCTGGGCATCTTCAGCCAGTGATAGTGATTCTGTCCTTGTCCCTGTATCCTCCACTCGAGCCTCCCGGCTCTCAGTCCCACTCCTCTGCCCTCCTCGAGCCATGGCGGCGGCTCCTCAGAGGCGCTAGGGGGAGCTCCGGGCCCGGAGCGGGGGAGTGGCAGCGGTGGCCGGACCAGGAGCACCTCCACACCTGCCCCTGTGGCGGAGCCACTATGATCCAGGTGGCGGTGGCAGCAGTGGCTCCCTACCATGCAGTTTTGACAACTGTATCTTTGTAGTATGTTTTAAAGTCAGATAGTGGGATACCTCCAACATCATTTTTCTTTTTCAGCATGTCTTTGGTGGTTCAGGGCCTCTTACCCTTCCAAATAAATTTTGTTGTTAGTTTTTCCAAATCATTAAAAAATGCTGCATTGATTTTTATTGGGATTTCATTAAATCTGTAGATTAGTTTGTGTACTATAGACATCTTGATGATGTTTAGTCTTCCTATCCATGAACAGGGAATATTACTCCATTTATTTAACTCTTCTTTGATTTCCTTAACAGTGTTGTGTAATTTTCTGTGTAGAAGTCCTTTACATCTTTGGTTAAATTAATTCCTAGGTACTTGATACTTTTTGTTACTATTGTAAATATTATTTTTTTCTTGATTTCCTCATCAGATTACTCCTTATTGGTGTCCAGAAATGATACTGATTTTTAAGCATTGATCTTATAGCCTGTGACTTTACATAACTGCTTTTTAAGTTCTAGAAGCTTTGTTGTAGATTTCTCAGGGCTTTCTATCTATAGGATCATGTCATCTGCATATAGTGAAATTTTTAGTTCTTCCTTTCCAATTTGGATGCATTTTATATCTTTTTCCTGCCTCAGTGCTTGAGCAAGTTCTTCTAAGACAATGTTAAATAGGAGCAGTGATAGTGGGAATCCTTGTCTTTTTCCCATTCTAAAGGGAAATCTTTAGGATTTCACCATTGAAGATGATGTTGTCTCTGGATTTTCATATATACCCTTTATCATGTTCAGAAAGTTTCTTTCTATTCCTATCTTTTGCAGTGCATTTATTAGGAAAGACTGCTGTATTTTGTTGAATGCTTTTTCTGCTTCTATAGAGATGATCATGTGTTTTTTTTTTCTTTCTATCTGTTTATGTGGTATATTACATTAATTGATTTTCTTATGTTGAACCATCCTTTCATACCTGGGATGCCTGTTCAGTCTTGCTGTAATGTGATTCCAGTGTCTTTTTTATTTCTTGTATTGTGCCATTCATCACCATCAAATCCATTATCTTTTTATGTATGTTTTAAATTTCTTCAGTATGTTCTCCCAGTTCTCCTAGTGTCTTCTTAATATTCTGAATCTTTTTCTTCACTTCATTAAGTTGGGCCACGATATGTGTTTGGACAGCTTTGAATAGTTGTTTGATGTTCTGTATGTCTTCCTAGTTTTTAGTTTGTTCGTTGGACTGGTCCATGTCTTCCTGTTTCTCAGTGTGGTTTGTAATTTTTGTTGCCCTCTTGTCATCATTCTATCTTGATGGGTTTATTCAGTTGATTATCTTCTCTGTCTGCTATATAGTTTTGTTTAGTTGCTGGATTTGTGTTACTGTTAAGTTTTCTCTTTGACACTTCGTTCTTCTGGTTCTATTTCATTGCTGTTTTCTATGTTTCCTTGAAGGAAAAAGATTAGGGCCAGAAAAATCAAAGGAAGTAAGAAAAGAAAAATAATAATAGAATAATAATAAAAATTAGAAGAGGGGCTGTATAAGACTTAGTAAAATGAATATTTAACTCATGTAAGCAGTGTAGAGTCATAGGAATAAAAAAGTGGAGTACCTACAATGAAATGGGAAACTGAATAGAGAAAAATATATAGAATGATTTAAAAGGCCAGAATGATGAAGAGATAGAGAAACAGAAAAGTAAGGACAGAAGGGAAAAATTTATTTAAAAAAGAAAACAGAATAGACAAGATAGAAATCAAAACCAGTAAAGTTGAGGACAAATAAAAATGTTGGCATGTAAGAACCACAACAGAAAGCAGAAGATAGAAAGATGAAGGAACGAAAAGAGATAATATTGGTAAACAAAATTAGTATACACAGAAAATGGTAAATCAAGGAAGGAGAAACACAGCAATGAAGAATCAAGGTAGCAACAGATAATTTAAAAATTAAGAGTGTGTGGGAGGAAAGAGGAAGGAAAAAGAAGAAACAAAACAACAACAACAATAAAAAAAAAACACACACACACAAGCAAGAAGTCAAACATAACTAAGGAAGAATAGCATTCCTTCTTGG
>JAQZBX010094189.1:0-12062 GCA_029593785.1 Cabassous unicinctus | reverse complement strand
CCAAAGCACCCAGGAACTTTTTATTCACCCTGTATCCTTCCATGGAACTGAACACAAGAGCTTCATCTTCTTATTCCAGCTTTTCCAAACCTATTTATAATTTCTTCCACTAAGTTCTCATCACTCTATTGCTTTGGTATATTACTTGCTGCTGCAGTTGGTTTCTTGAGAGCCTGAGAAAAAGGTTGCTGCAGACACTGCTAAATACATCTCTTATTTATTCACCTTAAAAATGACTTTTTGGGGAAGCGGGTGTGGCTCAGTGGATAGAGCTCCCGTTTACCATATGGGAGGCCCGGGTTCACGTCCCGAGGCCTCCTTGTGAGGGCACGCTGGCCTGAGCGGTGCGGTGGGCAGATGCAGCAACCTCACGGCAGGAAGCGGGTGTGGCACAATGGATAGAGCACCCGTTTACCATATGAGAGGCCCCGGGTTCGCTTCCCGGCGCCTCCTTGTGAGGGCAGGCCGGCTCGTGCGGCGCCATGGGCTGATGCGGCAAGACCTCACAGCAAGGGGGAGATAAGCAGACACAGAGAAGACACGCAGCGAATGGACACAGCAGCACAAGCAGCAAGGGGGGGATAAATAAAATAAAATAAATAAATCTTTAAAAAAAAAAATGACTTTTTGGGGAAGCAAATGTGGCTCAAGCAGTTGGGCGCCCGCCTACCACATGGGAGGTCCTGGGTTCAGTTCTCAGTGCCTCCTAAAGAAAATGAGAAAAACAGCAAGCTGACGCGAGAAGCTGACACAACAAGATGATGACACAACAAGGAAACACAATGAGAGACACAACAAGCAGGGAGCAGAGGTGGCTCAAGTGATTGGGAGCCTCCTTCCCACATGGGAGGTCTTGGGTTCATTTCCTGGTGCCTCCTAAAAAAATGAAGATGAGCAGACAGTGAGTGCAAAACAATGGGGAGACGCAGGGAGGGAGAAATAGATAAAATAAATCTTTTTTAAAAATGGCTTTTTGTACTCCCTTAGAACTGATAGAGACTAGTGGAGGTTGTGGGTGTCAGCACAAGTTGGTGTAGCGGGCAGGTGAGGCCGCTGCTGAGTGTAGAGGTGGACAAAAGTGTCTCTTCATGCATAGGACAGCGTGGGAGAGGCCTTCCCTCAAGACTTGCGCACTGCCTGGAGATGAGTTTGCTTATGGTCATCTGTCTGGGGTGTGACCGCTAATTCATTTTCTCTTTAAAAGAAACCACAATCTGGCACAGGTCTTACTGCTTTGGTCCTACATCTTCCATTTTCAGTCTTGTTGAATGTTGATTTTTCATTCCATTCTCCACTGCAGATGGGCAGTCTTCTCCTTCCATCCTTTCAAGCGTGTTGCAGGATGCTCTTCTGGTCTCCTGGGCCCCCCAAACAGGTGCGTTAGACAGCTCTGGGTGATCACCAGCTGCCGGGCGGGACGAGCTGACTCTTGGCCCTCCCCCTCCCCTAATGCACTTTTAATCACTTAATGGCAAGAGTACCCTATGGGCCCTGTTGGTAGAGTTAGAGTGTGGTCTGGAGTTCACATATGATAAATCAGCTCCCTCATAGCTATTGCCCTCGACTTTGGATTTCGTCCTGGTAGTTACACCAGGAAGTTCTAGCATCTTAACCTTACTGAATGTAGGCTTCTGTGGAGACCAAGTTTTAGTCAACAAACCTAACCAATTGTTAGATCCCTTCCAGGTTCACGAACTAACGCATTAAATCCAGAGTCACTGGTAAGGGCACCCATTTTAGATTTTCAGCTGCTGAAACACATACCTGCACACAATGGATCGGCTTAGCACAGGAATTCATTGGCTCACAGTTTCAGAGGCTAGAAGGCTTATCTTCTGGCTGGCCAGCAATCTTTGGGGTTCCTTGGCTTTTCTCACTGTCTCATGGCAATGCACGTGGGCGCACCTCCTCCTTTCTCCATTCTGCTAGATTCCGGCTGCTCTCCGTGGCTGTTTGTTCTGTGGCCTTCTCTGTAAGGTTCCCAGTAAGAGGTTTAAGACACATCCTGATTCGGTTGGACCACACCTTAATCTCATCAAGAAGTCCTATTTACAATGGGCTCACACCCACAGGAATGGACGGAGATGAAGAATATGCTTTTTTTTTCTGGAATACATAACTCCAAGCCACCAGAGCACCCATTTCAAAAACTTTAGCTTGGTCCAGTGATATATTCAGATTTCCTTGGCCTTAAAATCCACTCCCACACACTCTCCCACACACGTTGTCCATGTTTCTGCTGATTTCAGTGAGCACATTTTTTACAATTCTTTGCAGTATGTGCGTCTCCTTCAGCATCAGATACTGAATTGTCCCCTGGAGCACAGTGATATCTGACCCTAGTCTACAGGCAACAAAGGATGACTGGGGTGAGTCTGGAGGATAATAGGCAACCCCTGCCAAGAAAAGCTATTTAAGAGCTCCGCCTAAGGAAAGGCTGGTCTTCTCTGACATGGGTGGGCAGGGTGTTTCTGCTGGCAACAGAGGTCCAGAAAGACCTGGTGATTCCAAATTCTCAAGCTCATCTGACTCCATCAGTTGTCCTTGCTCCACGTCTCGGGCCCCACATCTTCCGCACCATTGCCCTTACTTTCACCTAACAACCCTGGCACGTAACAGATCTGTGAATGCAGCTTAACCTGTATTCTGCAATATGCACAATTAAATTTTGGTTCTGATTTTCAGCAAGATTGACCCTGAAGGTACCAGAAATAGGTATTGTATTAGGACCACCATAGAAACACTCTGGTGTTTCTCTGACAGGGATTTAAGCTGAAAGTGCTCTGGTTCAGCCATAAATAGCCATCCCAGCCACAGTCCTGGTAGCCATCGTGACTGCCATCACAGACAGGTGCAGGAGGCACTGGTCCCTGAAGGTACCTTCTTCAGCAGGTGCTGATCACAGCCAACCACAGGTGATAATTTAATTAAGTGTGACACCACGACATGCCATACATTACCAGTACCCTGTTCCCTGAAAGCAAGGCTCTCAGCATGGTAGGGGAGGCCAAGGATATGATCAGACCAATCCCAGAATTCCCTTTTCTACGCCACTCCTGGTAACAAGTATTCCATCCCCCAGCGACCAGTTTGGAAAACAGAAATGACTCTAGATAGTTCAGAGATAAATTAATACCAGGAATTGGTTAAATTGGTCTAGGAAAACTAGAAGAAGAAATAAAAAAGAAACACAGAGTTAACACAGAAATGGTAATTTCAGGAAGCAGAGAGCATCCCCAGAACTGGGGGGACAAGGAAGAGAATAGAGGAGTCGGAACCTAAAATCTTGGAGAAGCGGCTGAAACCCAGACTAGGAAGGGGCTGCCTGGATGGTGCTAGAGTGACTGAGGGCATAGCATACAATGGAACTGGTTCTGAGAGTGTGGCAATAAAAGGCTGAAAGCTGGAACCAACGGCTTCTGTCAAATGAAGCGCTGTTCCGGCGTGACACTCAGGAACAGGAAGCAAGTAGGAAGGAGCAAGTCCCTTCCTCCTCCTCCCGTCGCCAGCCTCCCGCTAGCGCCCCCTCTCGGCAGAGCCTAATAGGATCCCAGCTGGCAAAGGCAAATGTGGTCTGGAGTTCCCATCCCAGCCTCTCAAAGCCTAATATGGAAGGGTGGATTTGGAGCTAAGGGACAATTCCACTTAATAGGCATACCAACTCAGTGGGGTCCGTGGCTTTGTAGCATTTGACATTTCTAAATATAAATTAGTGTATTATAAAGGCTCTGGATCCAGACCTCCCAGATTCCCATGCAAACTTTGCCACTTTCTAGCTGTGTGACCTTGCGTGAGTCACTTAACTTCTCTGTGCCTTGGTTTTCTCATCTGCAAAATGGAGATAATAGTATCTACATTACATGGTTGTTGTGAGGATGAAATTATTTAGTGTGTGTGAAGCATTAGCACAATGCCTGACATAAAAATACTCTGTATGTTTTAGCTCTTTTATTACTATTATTATCATTATTATTATTATTATCCTCATTACCATTATAATCACTGCTTGGATGACTGAGGATTAATTTCGCATCTTCCAGAGAAGTCTGGTTGCCTCACGACACTTGGCAAAGTTTCAAAGCTATTCTGCACCCAAAGTGGCAGATATTTGGAATTTTTCCCGTTTGGGGGAAGGATGTTTTGCTTTTGGATTTTGGATGTTTGGGTTGTTGGTGGCTTCCTTGCTGTTTAACCAATAATTGCTTTTGGTTCAGCCTTGCCATTAGCATTTGGTTTGTTACGGGTGGTCTAGTTAAACCCTGCATGTATAATTATGCATATTTGTCTCAACCCTGTGCATGCACGGCCTGCAATTTTCCAATAATTAGACTTTTTAAAGACACGTATGTATTTATCGAGTCAAGTTTGTGTTATCTGTTCCCCTACTGCCAAGGCAGATGTACACAGGGCCCACCCATCCCTGATGCCAGGAAATAATTGGCTTATTGTCACAGAGCAATTTGCTTATTGTCATGGAGTTGTTTTTTCCCATTGGAAAGTAGGCGCTAGTGGGGGTGCAGGCAGATGGGGTTCTCATCCCACGAAGTGAAACCCATCAAGACAGTAGAGACAAGAGGTGCTGGGTTTGAGTTAGTCAGCAATGGCAGGGCTGACCGGTGGAGCCAGACCCCGCAGTGTCTGAGGACGGAACCCACGGCCAGGGCTAAGAGGCCGGCAGAGAAGAGAGGCCTGTGTGAAGGCCACTTCCCAGGTTCCTGACACTGCTGGGGACAGAATCGTGTCCCCCACAAAGGCCATGCTCTTAGCCGCCGTGCCTGTGGGATGAGCCGCTCTGCAGCTAGGGCCTTTGGAAGGTGTTATTAGTTCTGGTGCGGCCAAACCGAGCCAGGGTGCACCGCCATCCGCACTGCTGGAGGCCTTAGGAGGCGAGGAACTGCGGTGCAGAGAAGCCGGAAGCCGGAGGAAGGCCCGGGGCCCAGGGGCACGGCTGTGCGGCAGGAGCACTGCCCTCACAGAGTGCGGCCCGTTCCACGAGGAAGCATGCAAGGCTTTGTGACAATAGAGTCTTACTTAGTTCAGCCAGTGTGTGGTATCTGTCATTGCAGCCTTGAGAAACTCAGACAGACATGGACCCTTTCCTGGCGGCAAGACACAGCTCTGAATACCCTGGGTTGGCGTGCTCTTCTCCAGGGCCACCCCACCTCACGTGTGATGGGTAATTTTATGTGTCCACTTGGCTGGGCTTTGGTGTCCTGCTGTTTGGTCCAAAACTGGCCTAGAGGTTGCTGGGAGGTGTCCTGTAGATGTGATTAGGATCGCCCCACTAACACCGAAAAGTGGCTGAATTTTACAATGACTGACATCACTGATTCAAGCAGGGCAATAAATCCACCTGGTAACTGGTGACCTCACAGACCACGTCAACAAGGTAAATTAGGCTGGTGACCAGGGGCCCCACAGAGATCCTGAACTATAGGAGCAAGTGCACCAAAGAGCCCAGCCCCACTGCCCCAGCTGGAGCTCCCATCCCAGAAGGATCCAGACACCCACCAGTTCCCGAGAAGCAAGCATCCAGACCTGCACATGTCGAATGGCTTTATTTCCCCAGTGTGGGGAGTGTGAGTGGGGTCTGTGCTCCCTGTACCCCAAAGGCCTTCCAGCCATCGCTGGCCCAGCCAGCTGCGCCAGGGCCTCAGGGGCTGCTCCTCCCAGAGCGGGGCTGGTTCTTGGAGGAGCTGGGCCTGCTATGCTTCAGATAATGATGGTCCCAGCCATGGTCCCAAGAATGGCCCAAGTGGCGGTCCACGGGCACAGGGGCCGCCTCAAGGCCGAGCCCAGTGGGCGACATGCTGGAAATGACAGTTCCCTGTGGAGGCTGCTCCTTGGAGTCCACCAGCAGGGCTCAGTCTGGGAAAGACAAAGGAAAGAGCAGGTGAGGGGGGCCGGGTAGGCAGAAAACATGAGCAAGTGGCAAAGAGTAGAGAAGAAGGAGAAGGGCAGAGAAAGAAGCACAAAGAAGACAGAGAGTGACGCGGGACAAGGAGAGGGCGATGAGAGAAAAGCACGCGGAAATAAAGTAACAGTGACGGGAGAAGCAGGGACACAGGCGCAGGTAGTGACAGAAGCCTGAATCACACGTGGGGGGGGACATTACCCACTGACCTTTGGGCCCCGGTGGAGATGGGGGAGGCGGCCCCCCTGGGGGCAGCACCGCACAGCGGCTCAGGGCCTCGGCCACCCAGCCCAGGACGCGGCTGCAGTGCTGGACCTGGGGTGCAGGAGGGACGTCAGGGCTGCCCACCACCCACCCCTGCCCACGCCCCTGCCCGGCCCCGGGCCCTCACCTCCCGCTCCAGCCCTTTCAGGCGCTGATCGTACTCGCGGATCTGTCGCAGCTGCTTCAGCGCCGTGTCCACCCTAGGAAGGAGGGGGTCAGGGCGGCGCCCACAGCCAAGCCCACCTCGGAAGCCCCGCCCCTGGAGCCCCGCCTTCCCCCAGGCTCCGCCTCCAGCCCGGCTGGAAGCCCCGCCCCCGTTCTCACTTCTGCGACGTGCGCTTCAGACGCTCGGAGTCGCTCTCCCGCTTGTCCCGAGCGCGGGCCAGCAGGAAGTTCTCCTTCTGCACCGACTCCCACGTCAGCAGCCTCCGCTCGGCTTGTTTAGTGAGGTAGACCCCTGGAAACCGGGTCCCGGGCAGGGTCAGACGCCACGCCCCCGCCCCGGGCCACGCCCCGCCCAGAGCCACGCCCCCATCCCGGGCCACGCCCCCATCCCGGGCCTAGCGCTCCCAGACCCCGCCCCCTGGGCTGCCAGGCCCCGCCCGTGAGTGCTTCCGCGCCTCCCCCCTCCGCGGCCAAGCCCCGCCCTTACGGAAATGCTCAACGTCCGGAGAGGCCAACAGGCTGGTCCTGCGACTGCACAGTCGCCGCAGGAGGAGGCGGACGTGGGAGATGATGATGAGGGGCGGGGCCAGGGCCGGCCGAGAGTGGAATTCCCGGATGAGGCTGTAGCGCTGCGCCTTCCAATAGAGATCGCTGTTGCCCTGTACTTTACCGAACGTGTGGCTGCAGGGACCAGAGGTCAAGGGTCGGAGGTCAAGGGTAAGGAACCAAGGTTAGATGTCAGGCACTATCTGTCGAAGTCCAAGGCAGCGGGCAGGGGCCAGGGTCAATAAGAGCAGAGGTAATTACAGCACGACGTGGATACAAGTCAGGTAAGGAGAACAAGGGTCAAATGTCAGAGGGCAAGGGAGAATTGGAATGGGGCTCAGGAATTGGCCTGGGCTGAGGCCAGAGGTCAAAGTCCGGGTCAGGACGGGATCTGGCTGGCCAGTGTTAGACTGGGATCTGAGTTCGGGGCCCACGGGTGGAAGAGATTTCAGGCTCGAGGGCCTTGCTGGTGGGATGGGGTCGGGGCCGTCGGGCCTCACCTGAACATGGCGATGAGCAGGTTGAGCAGCAGGATGTTGGCCACCAGCAGGAAGACGATGAGCAGCAGCACCACGAGCCAGTTGGCGTAAAGAGAGATGCAGGAGCCCGCCAGGGTCCTCAGTGGGCCCGCCCAGAAGCCGTGCTCCGACGAGCAGTTGACATGCTCCATGAAGGCCACTGCGAGGGGACACCCGAGATGGGGCCAGAGGGATAGAGCCCCGAGGAAGACGGACCCAGACAGTTGGGGGACAGAGACCCAGGGAGAGGGGCGGGGACAGCGGGAGGGGGCCAGGCCCTGCCATCTCTACCATCTATTTCGTCCTGGGGGATCTGCCCGAAGATCTGCAGGTATGGCCGGTAGAAGACTCGGCGCAGGATATTTGGGAGGTCACTGTCCCGGGGCCTTAAAAGCCCTTCCGTGGCCACTCCGTAGGCAACCAGCCACACGCCAAGGAAAAACAGGAAGAAGAAGACGTCTTTCATCTGTGGGGAGAGGACCAAGTGAGGCGCCTGGTCCCGCTGGCTCCCACCCTCCCTCCATGGCGACCCTCACCATCTTATTCACGATGACGATCTTGGGCCCCAGCTGTTTGTTGACTGTGAAGATGTGCAGCAGCCGCAGCGTGAAGACCATGAAGTCGAGGCAGAAGACAGTGCGGCCAAGGTCGTACAGGCCCGGGGTCAGCCTGGGGTGTGGGCAGTCAGGGCAAGAATTACTCAGGGGTCTCAGGATGCAAAAGAAAACATACCTACATTGCATCATAATATACACAAAACTTTGGATGGATTAAAAATCTAGTGTAAAGGCAAAATGTTAAAAAAAATAATAAAAAAAACTTTAGAAGAAAATATAGAGGTTCATCATGACCTTGGGATAGGGTAGGATGTTATATAAGAAATGTCTTATCTACAAGACACAAAATCACAATAAAGGAAAAGACTGATGAATTTGGTTACTCTGATATAAAATTTCTATGAATCAAAAGACAATATATAAAATGAACTGAGAAAGACAAAACCTCATGTCCACACTATTGCTACCAAAAATGTGTAACCTAAATTTGATCATGAGGAAACATCAGACAAACCCAAGCAGAGGAACATTCTACAAAATAACTGAACCAGCCTGGACTTTTCAAAACTGGTAAGGTCATGAAAGACAAGGAAAGACTGAGGAACTGCTCCAGATTAGAGAACACTAAAGAGATATGACAACTAAATGGAATATGGGATCCAGGGTTGGATCCTGGGCCTGAAAAAGAACATCAGGGGGACAACTGGTGAAACTTGAATGTGATTTCCTGGTTTCAGTAATGTAAGATGTTAACATTTCAGGGATCTGGGTGAAGGATGTATGGGAATTCTTTGTACTATTTTTTACAACATTTTTATAAATCTCAAATTATTTCAAAATAAAGGATTTTTTAAAAATGTTTAGGAAAACATACAAAAGTGAAAAGATAAGCTACAGACTGTGAGAAGATATTTAGAAGCGCAAACCAGGGTTAAGATCCAGAGTATAAAGAGAGAACCGAAATATATATATATATTGCAAGAGCTCCACGAACCCAATAAAAAAAACTGGGCAAAAGAAATAAAAAGTTAATCGACATAAGTACATGTGGCCATTAAACATTTGAAAAGATGCCCTACCTAACCAGTAATAAAGGATACGCAAATTAAAACAAGGAGAGTTCATTTTAACCGATCAGATGGGCAATAATAATAACAAAATAATAAAAATAAATGTTAAAAAAAGAAACGAAAACTGACACCAGATGAAACAGTACCTAGTCAAAGTTTTTACGGACTAAAGAGTTGACAGAAGATTCGAGCCTCCCTGATGAAACTGGAATCTATAAAATCTGATTCAGGAAAACAGAACACAAAAGAAATAACAGCCACAAAGCAAAGTTCACCAAGACAGACCCTAGACTTTGACAAAATTCACTATGGGCAAAAACATGACCCAAATAATATGTAACCAAGGTGAAATAATTTCAGAAACTATGAATGAGAATAAAACAGTTTAACTGTCCAGCATAGGAAATTGAACAGGGAATTTCAGAGTCACTGGAAAATACTGCTTTGATAAGAATTCATCAGTATGGGTGGAATGCTGATTAAAATTTTTTATATTTACACAGACTCAAACTATCTGGGATCAAATATCAAAGTCAAAATCTCCTGTCCCTGTAAAGAAGGACCTGCTAGTAGCTCTGAAAGAGGCTGGAGTGTATAGGGGAGAAGAAGAAACGGAGAGAGGCAGAGAGTGAGGGGACAAAGGGACCAGGCTTGGCTATGGGGAAGGGGAGGGAGGAGGCAAGGGTGGTGCCAGGGTCTGGGCAGGTATCTGAGGGGGGCAAGGGTGCAGAGTGGGCTTGGGGGAAGAGTGCTGCGCTCAAGGGCCAGGTTTGGGGGCTCAGAGAATCCTCTGGTAACCTCCAGACCTCCAAGAAATAGCAGCTGAGGCTGGGGGCGCCAAGAGCGGGGTTCTCACCTCAACTCCCGCTCTAAATCCCATCACCCTAAAGCGGGATATGCACACGTGGGCAAACTTGCTTTCGGACCACCTTTAGGCAGTAATTGCAACCAAGAGGGGCTTTTCTGTGTGTTTTGTCAGAACCCGCAGAGCCGCCTTTGGCCGCCGCCCACCCCCCGGGCTGGGAGGGTCGGGGGTGGCCGCGGGGCCGCTCACCGGCAGCCCACGCCCAGGAGGAAGCAGGCGAGGGCCACCAGGTCGCACTGGTTCCAGGCGTCGGCGAGGTAGAGCTGCAGCCGGCGGCGCAGCGGGGCCCTGCCCGAGCGCGGCCCGGGGCCCCCCGCGGCCAGGCTGCCCCCGCCGCCGCCCAGGCCCTGCCGCAGCTCCTCGCAGAGCAGCGTGAAGGCCCAGAAGTAGAGCAGCAGCTCGAGCGCGCCGGGCGACCCGGAACGGAAGTCGACGAGCAGCACGCGGGCGAAGAGCAGCAGGAAGAGCAGGTAGCTGACCACGTTGCCCACGAAGGCCGTCACCGGCGCCCCCCAGAAGTGGGCCCAGCGGCGCAGGCACGGGCGCCAGGGGCCGCCCCCGCAGCAGCCCCCGCGTCTGGGCTGCCTCGAAACCCCCAAGGGCGTCTTCTCGGGGGGCTCGGCCGGCCTGGGGGACAGAGGAAGGGCAGGGGGAAAGGTCTCAAGCTGACCTCTGAACCCTGACCTCCACCTTCCCGACCTCTGCCCCTGCCTGGCCTATGATATGAAGTCCGGCCTCTGCCACCATCTTGACTTTTGACTCCTGTCTCTAATCTCCGCCCTCGGAATTCTCACACCTTCCTCCACCTTTCCCACCTCTCACGGGCTTTTGACTCCCAGCCCCTTTTCTTTCATCGTCACATCCTCTGGCTCTCTCCGTCTGAGTTCAGACTGTCAACCTGACCTCTGACCCCAAATATGCCATCTGACCCCCTTACTTTCATGACCTCGACTCCCCAGAGTTGACAGCTCATGTCACTGAATGTTCATCTCAGACCCACAACTTCTGATCTCAGAGGATCCAGCCCATTTCCTAGGCTAACTCTTCCTGTTCTGTTTTTCATCTCTGCCCATAGGATCATATTTGACTTCTGATTTCTGACTTTCCTGGTCCACTCCACATCTGATCCTTCCCTCCTGAGTTCTGAATCTCTGTCCCAATTTTATTCTGACCTCAAATTAGAAAGTCCAAAATGAATAGTACTAATAGTAAGCAATTCAAAAGGTTAACAGGGAAAACAAACTGGCTTGGAGAGGCATCCTTTCTTTAAAAACCATGCAGAGCCAAAAGGTGGAAGCAACCCAAGAGTCCATCAAAAGATGAATAAACAAAATATGGTCTATCCATACAGTGGAATATTATTCAGCCATAAAAAGAACTGAAGTGCTGATATAGTCTACTGTGTGAAGGAACCTGGAAAACACGTTACTCAGTGAATGAGGCCAATCACACAGGACTGCATATTGTATAATTCCATGTGTTTACATGAAATGTCCAGAAAAGGCAAATCTATTGAGACAGGTAGTAAGTTAGTAGTTGCCAGGGGCTGAGGGTTGGTTGGAGGGAAACGGGGAGTCATTGCTAATGGGTACATCACCTTTGGGGTGATGAAAATTTTCTAACATTGATTGTGATGATGGCTGCACACCTCTGTGGATATACAAAAACCCTTGAATTGTACAATGGGCTAAGTTAAATGGATGAACTGTATGGTATGTGAATTATATCTCAATAAAGCCATTATAAAAAAATATGCGGAGGGAAGCACCTGCCTACCATATGGAGGTCCTGGATTTGATTTCCAGTGCCTCCTAAAGAAGACAAGCAAGGGAAACAGATATGGCTCAAGCGATTGGGCTCCTGTCTACCATATAGGAGGTCCAAGGTTTGATTCCCGGGGCTTCTTGGTGAAAGGCAAGCTGGCCCGCATGGCGAGCTGGCCTGAGCGGAGAGCTGGCCCATGCAGAGTGCAGGCCCGCACGGGAGTGCTGGCTCACGCAGGAGTGCTGGCCCAAGCGGAGAGCTCGTGCACCAAGATGACGCAACAAAAAGAGACACAGAGGAGAGACAATAAGAGACACAGCAGACCAGGGAGCTGAGGTGGCACAAGAGATTGAGCGCCTCTCTCCCACTCCGGAAGGTCACAGGATTGGTTCCCAGTGC
>JAQZBX010094188.1:0-12058 GCA_029593785.1 Cabassous unicinctus | reverse complement strand
ATTTATTTTTGCTCTGAATTTTGCTATTTCTTTCTTTGGCTTGGTTTTGGATTAGTTTGCTATATATTTTTTTTCTATTTCTTCCAGGTGTGAAGCTAGATCATCAATATTAACTCTTTCTTTTTTTTTAATGTAAGCATTGAAGGCTATAAATTTCCCTCTCAGCACTGCCTTTGCAGTGTCCTATAGGTTTTGATATGTTATGTTCTCATTTTCATTCATCTAAAGATATTTGCTGAATTCTCAGCAATTTCTTCTTTGATCCACTATTTAAGAGTGTGTTGTTTAATTCCATATATTTATGAATTTTCCCCTTTTCCATTCATTATTGATTTCCAGCTTTATTCTGTTTTGATCTGAAAATATGTTTTGTATAATTTCAATCTTTTTAAATTAATTGAGACTTGTCTTGTGACCCAGCCTATGGTCTATCTTGGAGAAGGATCCACGAGCACATGAAAATAATGTATATTTTGCTGTTTTGTGGTGCAATGCTCAATAGATGTCTGTTAGGTCCAGTTTATTTATCATATTATTTAAGCTCTCTGTTTCTTTATTTAGCCTCTGTCCAGATATTCTATCCAATACTGAGAGTGGTATATTGAAGTCTTTTGTAGAGACATCTATTTCTCCCTTCAGGATTGCCAGTATGTGCCTCAGGTACCTTTGGGCACTGAGATTAGGTGAATAAATATTTAGAATAGTTATTTCTTCTTGTTGAATTGCCTCTTTTATTAATACATAAAGACCTTTTTTATTCCTTATAACAGTTTTTCATTTAAAATCTATTTTGTCTGATATTAATATTGCAACTCAGGCTCTTTTTTGGTTACTGTTTGTGTGGAATATCTTTTTCCAGCCTTTCACTTTTAATATGGTTGTGTCCTTACATCCAAATTGAGTCTCTGGTAGACAACATATAGATGGCTCTTTTTTTTTTTTTCAATCCATTTTATCCATCTGTGTCTTTTATTTGGGAAGTTCCAGCCATTAACCTTCAATGTTATTACACTAAAGACATTACTTACTTCATCCATTTTTACCTTTGGCTTTCTATTGTTATATTGTACAATAATCGATTATTTTACCCTTTCTAATAATCTTCATTTCTACACTCTTCCAAGTCTCCTGCCCTTCTTTATTTCTTTCAGGCTGCAGCACTCCCTTTAGTATCTCTTTTAATTCTGGTCTTCTGTTAACATATTCTATCACTTTTTGTTTATCTGTAAAGACTTTAAACTTCCCTTCATTTTTGAAGGACAGCTTTACTGTATACAGAATTCTTAGCTGGCAGTTTTTCTCTTTCAATACATCATACCACTTTCTTTTCTCCTCCATGGTTTATGATGAGAGGTTGGCACATAATCTTATCACATTTCCCTTGTATGTGATGCTTGCTTTTCTCTTGCTGCTTTCAAAATCTTCTGTTTATCTCTCATATTTGTCATTCTGAATAATAGATGTCTCAGGGTAGGTCTATTCATGTTTATTCTATTTGTGGTGCATTTTCCTTCTTGGTTATTGATATAAATTTATATCTTTCATAAGGGTAAGGAAGTTTTCATTCATTATTTCCTCAAGTATTCTTTCTGGCCCTTTTCCATTTTCTTCTCCTTCTGGGACACCAATAATCCATATGTTTTTTTGTTTTGTTTTGCTTTGTTTTGTTTTTATTTTGCCTTGTCATTCAATTCCCTGAGACCATGTTCCATTTTTTTCCTTTCTCTTCTCTTTCTGTTCTCCTTTCTTTTCCAGATCAGATGTTCTGCCTTTGAAATCACTAATTCTGTCTTCAAGCACTTCAAATCTGTTCTTATATGCCTCTAATATAATTTTAATCTCATCCATCATGTCTTTCATTTCCATAAGATCTGTTACTTTTCTTTGCAGACTTTCAAATTGTTCATTATGCTCACCTAGTGTCTTCCTAATATTCTTTATTTCTTTAGTCATATTTTCTTTAAATCTTTTGAAGTGATTTAAGAAAGTTGTATGATTATCATTGATTGTCTTTAATCCTGAATCTCTTCATGATATTTGGTTTGTGCCTTTGGCTGGGACATCTCTTCTTTCTTCCTAGCATGTCTTGTAATTTTTTGCTGATGTCCAGGCATCTGATATATTGGTGAATTTACTCTAATTTACAATTTTTCTCTCACCTATTGTTATTTGACTATTGTTATTATTTTTTCACAGTGCTTTTTTTTATATTTGGTTAAACTTATTCTAAGTGTTTAAAATTGCTCAGCTTAAGTTATCAAAATCCTTCCAGGGGCTCACTAATGGGGCACAGTTTCTCCCAGGGGTGGCATAAAGAGAGCTCTAAAGGCAGTTTTTGTCCCTGTAATTTCATGACCAGTCATCAGATGTTGCTTGTTGGTGCACCTTTCCACGGAGGTGTCTCTCTCTAGGCTTTCCTTTGTTTTCATCTGGCCAGAGCTGAGATTCAAAGCAGGTTCTGCTGGCTGAATTCACAGAAGGTAAGCCTCCCAAATCCCTCTCCTTTTTCCTTTGTAACAGCTGACAGGGAGGAAGACGTCTGCTTCCCTTTCAGTCAGCTGAAATGAGTCAGGGGTTTTTACCCCTGCTGAATATCTTGGGGATAGGGGAGGGGAGCTTTTCCCAGCAGCCAGGAGGTTTAACTCTGAGTTTGTTGTTTCAGCTTCTTAGTCTCTCTGTTTCTCACTCTCCTGGGAGTTGTGAAGCACTGTTCTTGTCTGCTGACCCCCAAAGCAATTCCCTCAGGAAGCTTTTGGTTCTTTCTCTTTTGTGTATGTGTAAGAGAACTGACCCTTATCTGCCCAATCTGATGCCACCTTCCCACAATCCCTAAATTATAATTTTAATATGATTTTTTCATTATACTGCTCTCAATATAACTATAATAAAATAAGTTATTTTACAACAAACCATGATTCATCTACTATATGAATTCTTCTTGAGAAGAATCCTTGATAGCTGAAAAATGTGCTCATTAAAAATTTATTCATTTAAGCAGCTCTGAAAATTCTAATACACTAATTGTTATAGTTTTCTATTAATCTAATTTTATAGGTTTACTATTTGTGCTTAGTTACCTGGAGGATATTAACCAGACCTTCTTAGTTTTGTTTCAAGGAATAAGACAATATTTCAAAGCAAAACTAGACTGAATGGTATAAAACTGTAACTTTTCTCAGAGACAAAAAAATTTATATCCTTGAGTGGCTGGCTGAGAAACGAGTAAGGAAAACCTTGGTAAACTGGTTTATTAGCTACTGAAATCAAGGACAAAGTAAAACATGCTTGAGACAATGCAGGACTGACAAATTGCCATACCCTCCTCACAAGACCCCTGTAAGATCTAACATCATCACCTGTTTTTTCTTCTCTCCTACACCTCTCTTTTGCATATTCTCATTTTGAGCTCATTTTGGGACGACTTCTCCAGTTCCTTGCTTGTCAGAAACATGTGATGGAAGAATAAGGAGACAACCAACAATCTTGGTATTCTCAATGGGGTAGCTTATTCCTGGAACCAATTCCTGGAATCTGCATGTCCACCTGTTAATCATCATGCTCAGTTTGGAGGTTCTCTCTCACACTTTCCCCACACATGACAATTGAAAATCTCTTCCCTGATGAACCAGCATTCAACTCCCATCACAGCCCATACATTCATTGAAATAATCCTCCAATCTTTTTTGGCAATTCATCTGTATCTATATCCATGCTCCCAACTCTTGCCAATTGGTCAAGCCTGCCATACTAGCATACTACCCATAAGTCATAACACTAGTCAATATACTGCTTCTAGTCAGTATTCCAAACTATGGTCTGTGAGTAAGGCTGCCATAACACCAGCATCTAGAGAGCAGGTCTGTCTAATGGGCTGGATGTCCAGCCCTTTTGAAGGTTCACTGAAAACTATGCACACCTTACCTACACAGTCTCTGATTCCTCCTCCTCAAGATCCCAACTGTGGGTGAGTTGTTCACAGACATTCCTGACAGCCCAAATGATGCCTCAGCATAAGTTTACCTTGTAACCCCATGGACATACCTGTTATCACCTTCTGTGTATATTAAAGTTATTTTCTTAAAAGATGCACTAATTTCCTGTTGTAAAAAACAAATATTGACTCAACCTACCAGGTACAAAAATGTCAGTCTTATGGGTCAAGAAAAGGAAATAAAACTCTTAAATTAATTTTAAAATATGAAGAAGAATACATGCTCTGCTATATCTTAGTTAGCCAGGGTTGTTATGAAAAATACCACACTGTGGGTTGGCTTAAACAGGAATTTATTGTCTCATGGTTTTGGAGGTTATAAATTCAAAATCAAGGTCCTGATATGTCATGCTTTTTTTCTGGAGGTTGTAGCATTCTGGTGATGTGTTGCTGCAATCCTTGAGGTTCCTTGACTTGTGTCACTGCTTCTGTTCTCTTCTGACTTCTGGCTTCTAGTCTTTCCTGGCTGCCACTGTCTTTTGGCAGCCAGTAACTAGCTTCTTCAGAATTTCTTCTTCTTATAAGGAATCCAGTCATATGAATTAAGGTCCAGCCTGATTTAATTTAACCTCATCTAAGTGGGACATTAGAAGATCTTCTTCACAGATAAGTCCAAATCTTACCTAACAGTCTTCAAAAGTCTTATTTTTTAATGGGCTCACATCCACAGTGCCAGGTTTGGGGCTTGTACATGTCTTTTGTGGGGGAAATGATTCAATCATTAATGTGCTATTTAACAATAATGAAAAAAGATAAAATAGTGACTTTCCCTTTTTTCCATCATCTGCAATACTGTTTAGTCCTAACTCATGTTTATATGTTACAGATGAATTAAAGAATGGAAAAAAAATACATTTGTTCTAATTCACAATGACTATTTCATTAAAAAACTTATTTACTAGGGCCCAGAAACTTAATTTAGATAGATGACTTTGGCATACCAGAATTTATAAAGTCCACTGGTTTTACTTTAACAAGATAAAAGCACACTTTCAATTTTTTCCCTTTTTGATTTAGAGTAGGTTCAGATCCTTTAAGAGGCAGTTATAGTTGAGTGGTTAGTGCTAAAATAAATTTATAGTTGAGGACAATAGATTTTAGCTGACATGGATGGTTGATTGCTCTTCCCATTAGAATGTTTAAGTTGAACATATGTAATTTTCTCTTGTTTTGTTAAACCTACAATTGTTTATGTCTTTCTTCTGACAAAGACAATCAGCAGAAAATATTTTCTGCAAATTAAAGGCAATATTCAATATTCAAAATAACAAAGGAAAACAAAAAATGCAATGCTAAAAGTTCTAATAAGAGAATTTAGTGTTATCAATTAATAAATTGAATATAATCCACCAAACTATACCAAATTTATATAGCTTAGTCCTCACTCTTGAACAGAGATATTTTTAGTATGTAAAACTCCATTACACATAGGTTAAAAAAAATCTGATGCATGATTTAAACTACTTTCCTTTATTGTGTCTGCCCAAGTTGCCAAAGGCATTACACAGGCCAACTGAAATGACTTACATTTTTAATAAGCAATCTAATAAAGAAATAAATATTAAATTCTTAAATACTTGCCAATTTTAAAATGTTACAATACAATTGATTAAACTGGTTAAGAACAACCAGACTGAATAGACCAAATGTGAAATTGCAAAATCTGGATTAAATATTATTATAAACAATATCATGGACCAAAAACCAAGAACTTTAAGCTTTGGTTGGTTGGCAACTGCAGAGATTGTGCTATATTGAAATGTATTTGTGTAACTCAAAATTAAAATAATATAAAATGAGCATAAAATAATAATGGCTGCAGTTATTTATTACTTGTTATGAATGGGTGCAGATACTTATATTACAATTAGCTTCAAAAGAGCCCTAACATATAATTAGTGTACATTTGAAGAAGAGATGATTGTGAAACTTGCAGGAGTCAAAAATTCTTATGTTTACCACAGAGTAGATTCCTTTGTGTAGTCAAACATATGGCCCAGTTTTCTTGAAATAACATTTTGTCTAGCTCAAAGACAGTTCATGTTTTTTTCTCATTTCAAATGTCTGATAATTGATTCTGTTAGGCATGTGGCTTCAAGATTTATTTAGCTGTGAAATATTTACTAACTCCAGAAACTTCAGCTTGCTTTGTTTCCAGAATGGATTAAACATTGATGATATTACTTAAAATGGGGGAGGGGGAAGGGCATGTTTTCTGGACTTCATGCTGCTCAAAATCTTATTGAAGTCCAAAGAGTTCTAGGAGGCCCACATATGTTGCCACTATATAAAACAGACAATTATAAAATTTATAAATGTTAAACATCACTGGCAATTAGGGAATTTCAAATAAAAACTCTAATGAAATATCATTTCACACCTACTGGAATGACCACTTTTTAAAAATAACAGAAAACTACAAGTGTTGAAGAGGATATGGAGAGATTGTAAGCTTATTCACTGCGGGTAGGAATGTAGAATGGCACAGCCACTGCGGAAATCTGTTTGGCAGTTGCTAAGGAAGTTAGATACAAATCTGCCATGTGACCTGGCAATATCACTACTAGGTATATACCTAGAAGAACTGAGAACTGTGATAAGAACAGACACCAGCATCCTGATGTTCACATTGACACTATTCACAATTACCAAAAGATAGAAACAGCTCAGGTGTCCTTCAATTGATAAATGGATAAACAAATTGTGGTATATACACACAATGGAATATTACTCATCTGTAAGAAAGAAATTAAGTTGTGAAACATATGACAAAATGGATGAACCTGGAGGACGTTATGTTGAGTGAAGAAAGCCAGACACAAAAGGACAGATATTGTGTGATTTCACTATTATGAACTAAATATAATGAGCAAACTTATGGAGTTAATAGATAGAATATAAGCCATTAGAGTATATAATGTAGTTAGAGAATGGAAAGCTGAGGTTTAATTAGTGCAGAATTGGTAAAAATTTGTTTATAAATGTTTGGAAATGAGTAGAAATGGTGAAAGCACATCATACGATTTGTAATTAATAGTGCTAACATATAAATATGATAGAGGTTTGGTTTTCTGTTGTTTTTTTCTGGCATAATGAAAATGCTTTAATATTGATTGAAGTGATGAATGCAGAACTCTGTGATTATACCAAAAGCCATTGATTGCACACTTTAAATAAATTTTACAGTCTATGAACAAAAAAATAATAGGGTGGGTTGGTGGAAAAATACACCAAATGTAAGATATTCACTATAGTTAGTAGTAATACTTTGACGATGCTTTTTCATAATTTATTATAAATGTTTCACTACAATGCAAGGTATTGGTGGTGGGGTGATGTATGAGAGTCCCATATTATGATATGCATGCTTGTTTGTAATTTCATAACTTTTACTATACACTTATTGTATATGTACGTTCATGTAAAAATTATATACTTCAATAAATGTTTTAAATGGAAAAAAATGGCAAGGGATATGCTGGGAGGCTACTATGTGCAAGGCAATGAGTTTTACCTCCTGGCGCTCTGGAAACAGGAGTCAGCCCACATTTATCCTCCCACCTTCGGAGCTGGGATGCCATGACTTCTCCTGAGCACAAGGTTGATCATTCCCTGCCACACAAGCTACTTTCAAATATTTAGAAAATGGATAGAAAGATAATAGGGAGGTAGGGAGGTAGATAGATAGACAGATAGATACACAGATAATAGATAGAAAGAAAAAAGAATGAGTGACCAAGGTTGTGTCTTTCCCCTGAAATGCAGATTGACACTATGAGCCCAGCAGCACCGTGGTCCTGCCACACATGTTTCTATGAGAAATTAGGAAAAGAAATTGTGTTCTTCTTTTTTCTTTTTTTTAGGAGGTACTGGGGATTGAACCCCGGACCTCATACATGGGAAGGAGGTGCTCGACCATTGAGCTATATCTGCTCCCAATGAGAGTTGGTTCTTTGGTTGGTTTGTTTGTTTTTATGAGGTACTGGGGCCTGAACCTGGGACCTCGTACATGGGAAGCAGACGCTGAGCACTTGAGCTACATCCATTCTACCTTTATTTTCTTTTGCAGTCCCTTCTACTTTGTAGGTTTCCTTTTCCCCAATAAAGCCTATTTCTTGACTCATACTATATTATGTTGAGGAATATGTCCCAAAGATGTTGCATGACAGGTAAGAACTCAATAGAGATTTGGGTTATACAACAAGTGGAGACCCAAGGAACACCTACCTTCCACATATTGGCTGCCAACCTTGCAGGCCACAGCAGAACTTTCTTGGCAATAAAGATGACAGATATCTTTAAGACATTTTAAAAACAATTTTATTATTATATTGCAACAGTGAATATATAAACTGACAGATTAATTAGTAATATACTGTATATGGCTTTATATACACATTTTTTCTTCCTTTTTTGAGAGAGAAAGTAAGGTGCTTAGCATTTTATTTCTAAGTAGCATGTGAACCCTACATTATATCTTTCTCTTGGTCAATAAAATTTCTCATTAAATATGAATCATTTAGGTTGACTAATTAATTGTCTGTGGTTTCTTAAAATATTATTACTATATTAATTAGCCTACAACACTGAAGCTTTGAATAGTCCTAAAGTACACAATCTAAGTGTGACCATTACTTTTAAAAGCAAGGAATAGTTACTCTCCTTAAGAATATTCATGATTGGAAACATAGGGACATGTTTTACTGATTCCATTATTATTGTAATCTTTTTTTATCTCTTCACGACTGGAAAATAATCTTGAGTATTTTGTAAAATAAATAACTTTCTGTCAAAGTATTGTGCATCTAGAATATTTATTTTGAAAAATACTGTGCAAACTTCTTTTGCACAGAATGTAAAACTGGAAGGTTTTAAGTTGGATTAAACAAAGGTACACATGCTTTTTTATTCAAAGTAGAGTGATTTAAAAAGCTTATCATGACTTAGCAAAGGATTTTGGAAGATCAAATGCTTCATAAACGTCCCTTCTTTTGAGGAATAACTTCTGAATTAATTGAAAGCATACAAAGTGATTCTAAATTAAAAAAAAAAAAAATTCAAATCAACTTCAAATTGGCTTAACTGGAACCTTAATTTTTATTTTAATGAATCTCAGGTCATGACAGGCCTTAAAAATCTTTGATGAATTATCCAGATCAAATTCATCCAAGAAAGAAAAGCACATTTCTACAGTCATTTGGGATAACTAGGGTAATGTCTGTATTGGGCTAAAAAATGATGCTTTGATAGTAATGAGGTTCAAATGTATGTGAAGGTAACATTTTGTCAACGATAAAAAGATGCGTTCTTACATGATGGGGTGGGCATGAAATCTTTTAGTTTATCTCTTTGTACACAAGCACACATGCAATCTTACAAAAATACAAATATTTTATGTTGAATTTGAAAATACATATTTTCAAACCAAATTTTAATTTCTTTATCCTAACCTAAATCAAGTGTAATTCGAATTGTTTTCAGCTACTTTAAAAATCTTATTTAGAAATTATTATGGATAATGGTTTCTCAGGAAAGAGCTATATTGTTTAAAGAAAGGCCATCATGAACCACTACAAAATTTGTACACTAGATCTTTAAAAGGTATTAAGTGAATAAAGTTTATTTAAGCAGTGAAGGATTTTTCAGTCTCTGAAAGTGAATGGAAGAATAAATTAAAATGGAATCTGAAAATGCACTAAGATGTGGAGTATCAGTGAGTCCATGCAAACTTATTAGTCAGAGAATGTAGATATTGTGGTCATTCTCTTATTTATTTAATTGAAGAGTGTTTTTATTGTCTCCTAGATGTATAACTCTGTCCTCCATGTTTTCTAGTGAAAACAGTTTTTCCAGGAAAAAATGTTAGACCAGAAATAGTGATAAAGAATAATAGAAAGATTGATATAGACAAATAGGCCAATGAAATGGGATATGATTAACCCCAAACTGTTGAATATTATCTAATAATTCATGAAAATGAAAAATTAATATTTAGGAAAATAGCATCAGAGTAGGTAAGTAGGGCTTAACTTTCTCACAAAAAAATAATGGAAGAAGGGCAAACAGTTGTCTGAAGAAGCTGGCTACAGACCAGGAGAGTGCTACACATCCTCTTAGAGAGCAAGGGAGAGACAAAGAAGCTGAAATGAAAACTGTGAGTTTCTAACCCCCACAGCAGGGTGTGGCACCCATCCCCCACTCTCAAGGTGAACAGCCTGAATAAAACCTGTGGCTCACTGCAGTCATCTGAGAGGGGAACAGATGTCTTCGTCCCTGGGAAGAGGGAGTGTGTGGCTAAGGGCAGAGAGATTTCTCTTCAGTGACCTTGGCCAGCAAAGCCTGCTTTGAACCTTGACTCTGGCCACACCAGAATCACCAGCAAGTGGAGATTGAAAGAGACAACAGTATGGAAAGATTCACCCATGAGTGCCATTTGTTGGATGTTCAGGAAACTGCAAAGAGAAAAATTGCTTTCAGGTCACTCTTAGCCCAAAGTCCTTGGAGAAAATTTGCATCCGATTAGTGATTCCCTGGCCCAGTTTTTATAAATTAAGCTGGGAAATTTTAAAGACTAAGAATAAGGGACATCAAAAGAAGAGCTGTGAAACAAATCCATTAAGCAAGAGAGAGAAATTGACTTTCAGAGTAAATTCGCCAACATATTCAGATGCCTAGACAGCAGGAAAAAATTAAAAGCCATACTAAGGTACAGGAAGAGGTGGTTTAGCTAAGAAAGAAACAAAAAATCCTTACAAGACACAGGATTTAAGACAACTAAGAATTTTCCAGTGTCTGGACCAAGAGGAAATATTGGTCATGATCATGCACAGATGCTATAAGGGCACACACCAGTTTTAAGAAGATGATTGGTCATGATGCAGACATAGATGCTATTAAAGCATACACTAGTATAAAGAATAATCTTGAAAAAGGCACATTTTAAAGTGTAAAACCTGAATCAGTAGTCTGTAAATTTCTTAATAGACGTTCCCACCACCTATTTTGGAATTATGTATTTTCACTATATTGGCACTTTCCCTCAGCAAAATAGCATGAGAAAAAGGTTGGAGAATACTCAAAATGTGAAAAGCTTTTTAAACAACTAAAAAGAGAAAACTATGGGTTAAAAGTGAGTATTTTTCAAGGTCAGTAGAGGACCTCTTGAGACAAAAACCGTAGGATCAGAGACACTCCAGATATCAGCTTGACCAACCAACCAGAAGAGTTATAGTTAAAAGAACTAAGAAAATGATGAAATAATGTATTTATTACCAGGAGCAATAAGTAACATAGACAAAAATAGATCTAAAGGAAAAATTCGGGTTAGAAATTTTGTGTATGAAGACCTACCTAAATTCCACTTGATTTGCTCCAGATGAAGACCCAGATCCTTTGTTCATGTGGTCATGATAATCTGGATGATCTATCAACTCAGAAGGATGTTTAGTGAGACATATGACTAGATTTAAAACTACTATGAAAAATGATGATGGCTCTGGCATGGTCATAGAGCAAAAGGCATTTACCAGATAAGAGATCATTAAATTAAGATAAAAATTCTTGCAAAATAGAGAAATAAGTGGAACACAATGGCTAATGGAGCTATGGTCCAGAGTAGGGCATAATTTGCCACTCAGAGGTAGAGTATTAATACAATTAAAAACATATCTAATGATGCTAAACTAAATCAAATACTTAGAAGTTTTGGTGAAAAACAAAACTTCAAAACAAAAAAATTGATATTAGATAAAAAAGATATCTAATTGGATATCTAAAGCCTAGAATTCAAGATGGTTCTTACCAAGTTTAAGTGCAGGAGATGCCATTTATGTTTTTATTCAAATGGGGTTATTGAGTATGGTTTATGATGCTCATAGCATTAGAAGCAGAAGCACCAGACAAAATTAAGAAAATTATACTAAGATCAGCAAAAAGTCATGGGAAAATGGCTCTTTCACAATTTTTACAGGTGATGATGAAATTGGCAAATTAATTGATCCAATTAGAACTGTGGAATAATTAAGTCAGGATAAAATTGTGCAGTCAGAGCACAATTTGTGTTTGAAA
>JAQZBX010094187.1:0-12056 GCA_029593785.1 Cabassous unicinctus | reverse complement strand
GCTCTGGCCATTTTTCTCAAGGCTCCCTGTCCCTCTGGCCATGCTGGGCACTTAGAGCCTGAACGTGTCTCCACTAACCACCAACAAAAACAAAAACAACGGATTCCCCATAAACATACCAAGAGCTTTTTCTCTGCAGTAACAGAAAAGCCAATGATCACATTTGCTAGGAAAGCTACAGAGATCACAATAGCCAAAAAAAGTCTTTAAAAAGAAAGAAGTTGAATGACTTTCAGATCCTGACTTTAAAGCATATTACTAGCTACAGTGGTAAATAAAGCAGGGTAGTGGCATGCAGATAGATTGAACACTGAAACCTCAATGAGACCTCAGAAACAGACCCTCATCGCCATGGCTAAGTGAATTTGACAAGGCTCTCAAACCCACCCAGCTGGGCAGGAGCAGTCCTTTTAAGAAATGGTGCTGGGAGAACTGGATATCCATATCCAAAAGAAAGAGAGACGACCCTAGGTCACACATCATACAAAAATTTACTCAGACTGGAGCAAGGACCTAAATATAAAAGCTAAAACCATAAAACTCCTCAAAGAAAAAGTAAGGAAACATCGTCAATATCTTGTGGTATGTTATGTTTTGTACACCGTACACCCAAACCATGGGCAACAAAAGGAAAAAGCAGATAAATCGGACATCCTCAAAATTAAACACATTTTTTCTTCCAAAGACTTTGTCAGGAAAGAGCAAAGGCAGCCTACACAATGGAGAAAATATTTGGAAACCACATGTCTGATGAGGGTTTGGTATCCATGTTTTGTGAAGAGATCATACAAATTCAATATTCAAAAGACAAGCAACCCAATTTAAAAATGGGCAAAGTGTCAAGAATATGGTGACGCGTGGGAAGATTTCAAAGCATGTAACTTAGGAACGAGCGTTAGCAGTAATATTGTAATATTTTTGCAGCAATGTCAAAGAAGATATGATATCAGTTATAAGGGTCCAAAAGAGGGGGCTAAAAGTGGGTATGGGATTTTTCCTTTTGTAGTAATGAATATGTTCTAAGATTGAAAGAAGTGATGACAGCCTCACTCTGTGATGAAGATGAGAGCCACCAAGTTTGCACTTGAATGGATTATGCCAAGCACAGCCCTGTAGAGCACAGGGAATCCAGTGGTGGAAGATGGACTGTGGTTAACAGGGCAAAGGGGAACATTTTCTCATCAACCATAACCAATAGATAATACTGATATTGGGTGTCAATAATTGGGTGTGTTGGGGAAAAAAACACCAAGGGTAAGATACGGGCTGTAGTTAAAGGTAATATATATATTTTTCATTCCAAGTAAATTTTTATTTTTGTAGGATATTCTCAAACCTGTATAACACAATCCTTCAAATAGCATAGAACAATCTATTTTTTAAAATCTATAGATAGCACCATATATCTCCACCTAAAGAAGAGAATTCCATGTTGAACACAAATTAGAGTGAAAATACAATGTGTTTGAGCACATTGGGCCAACTCATCTTCCTTTAAATATGAGCTTGGGTTGGGAACCATACTAAGTCATAAGGTCTTTTTCATATTGTACTCTACTGAAAATGTTATTTAATAATGAATGCAAACCCTGGTCTTTTCTAAAGCATTATCTTATAATTCAAGTGCGTCTATAAAACAGGTACATAAAATGAAATGTAGTCAAGAAATCTCCTTACACTCGAATAGAATCCAAGTGTCTAGAAAGCAGCATTTTCAGATGAGAACTTGTTGTTTCAAAGGAGTATGTAATCCCCCAAATGTTTCACTGCCAGTTATGGAAAGGCTCAGGATAGAGCCCAAATTTCTGAACTTTTAGATCATTTTGTACCATCGTACTTATAATTATATTACAGTTTATAACTATATATTTGTTTTAAATCACTCAACTATTCTCAATAAAATCTATGGCCTGCTTTATCACCATTGCATTTTTTTTCTTTATGGATTTTTTCCTTTATCTTTAATGAAGATTTTGATTGCATGAATGTTACATCCAAAACATAGGAGGATTCCCAAATACATAACCCCTTCCCCTTCCCACACTTCCCCCATTAACAACATCTTGTTACAATTGGTAAATACATATTGAAGCATTTCTACTAACCATGGTATAGCTTTCTGATATAAATTATGACTTCCAAAGTGAGATGGATTATGTTTTAAAACTGGTCCGTTCCTCTGGGTATGATAGCCCTTTGATTGTATTTAATTCACCTGTGATGGCCTTGATTAAATTATATTTAGATTAGGGGTTTGATTCGACCATGCCAGTAGCTTGTAACTCAGGTTAACTACCTGACCCCTTGGTGGCCTGTTATCAATGGGCACTCACTCAAGAAGACACACAGAAGAAGAAACAGAAGAAGAAGAGAGAACTTTGTTCAGTTTTGATCCTGGAGCCCCAGGGAGAGAAGAGGCATTTACCTGATAGTTTACAGCTGACCTCGTGAAGAGACCAGAGCAGCTGAGAAGCTCTGAGAGACAAGCCTCATGCCAGCCTACAGCTGAGATTGGAAGAGGCTGGGCCCACGGAGCCTGAAGAGGAAGAAGGAAGGAGAGACCAGGAGAGATCAAATGCCATCTTGCTTCAACAGTGGCAACTGACTTTGGTGAGAAATCACCTTCAATTGGACCCTGTAGTGCCTAGTAACTGTAAGCTTTTATCCCAAATAAATAGCCTTTGTAAAAGCCAACAGATTTCTGGTACTTTGCACCAGCACCTGTCTTAGCTGACTAATACACATGGTCTCTAGTTTACATTGCGGTGTGTATTTTGCACTGCACAATTTTATAAGTTTGGATAAATGTATAATAGCCTGTATCCGTCATTGCAATATCATTCAGATCAATTGCAATGTCTGAAAAATGCCCATGCTAATACCTAATCTTTCCTCTCCGTTCCCTCAGAACCTCGGGTGACCTCTGCCCTTATATCAGTGTTACAAGATCTTCCATTGCTAGAACAATAGTGTCTACTTTTGTTCACAGTTGCCTTCCCCCTTATGTTTGTTCATTCTTCAATCTTGAGGATTTTCGGTTGGTGGTACCCACTCTGTTTCTGATTGAGAGGGGGCTTAGATCCCATGGGGCAGATGGTTGGAACTGTCTTGCTTGCATTTGTAGGCACGCTCTACTACTGTGAAATTCTGAGTCTGCTTTCATGCCACCATCATGCACTAAAAAGAGTAGGGTTGATTACATTTTTTAAATTAGATTTAGTGAACACATTTGTGGGGGTGGGGACTGTGACATCAATTGGGGGCATGGTCTGCATCCCAGACACATAAAAAGGCCAGTGCATCGGCTCAAGCTCATTGCTGAGAGGAGCAGAGACCCCGAGAGGTAGAGGTAGAGACATCCAAGCCAGGAACTAAATGGAAAGTCTCCAGCTCACGATACAGGAAATTATGTGATCCCTGAACAGTAGGTGACCTACAGAGGAGGGAACACAGACTGTGCCCCTGTATTCTATTAGAGAATACTCTAGTTCCCGCCCACAGACCAGCATTTCTGCTAGCCCTGACCTTGACCGTGTGGGAATTTTCCTAGATGTCAAAATGGAAGAAAGGGAGTGGTTTGATGTGAAAAGTGATGTCCTCATCTATACATATAGAGGGCTTTCCTCTTTGGAGCCTTTGCATCTCTTCTTCTATCCTGAGCAGCCTGGGGATGGTGACAGTGGTGCCCCCTAGAGCCTCTGCCCATGAGAAACTCAGCTCTTCATAGAAGCTTTCCAACGGATGAATGAGACTATGGACTCTCAGAAAATTGAAATGACTAAGAGAGACAATGTGCTAAAGCAGAAAGATTTGATAGATTTTGGAGACTTTTTGTAACTTTCATAGACTTTGTAGCTAAGTAATTTAGGATCTTAGGGGATGATATTAAGCTCTTTCTCCTTTCCTGTCAATGGGGAGAAATAATCAGATAAATGATCATTCGAGACAACACTGCAAGTTTCTCTTTTAATAATTAATCCACAAGGATTATTACATTGCAAATTTATTAGATTATTTGATTTCATGGATAGAAACAATGTCTTTGTCATTATTGCATACTCTTATATAGTATGATACTTTGATGTTAGTTGGGAATTGTCCTGGGCTATTTTAATTATTGTCCTTTTGTGGTTGTCGAAAATGGTATTACAATGTCATTGGCCACCGGTGTCAATAGACACAATCAGACGATATCAAGCTTCCAGAATGACATAAGATTCTTAATATTCTGCAGTTAGTGACAAAAAACAGGAAAGGAATGTTCTGAAGACTTGTGTGCTGTTGTGCCCATTAGATGCAGTTTTTGGTGCAAAAACTCTTGCACAGTGTAACTGTTAGACGTAAGGACAGCAAGCTCACGCTTCAGACTACCGTGAAATTTTGGCATGTAAGAATTATCAACCACAGCAAGTCTTCAACAATCATCTAACAAAAATAATGTTTGAATTTGATTTTGAATTTTTTATTTTTATCCATATAATGTTACTTTGTTCTGCAATTAAATCAATAAAACCATGGAGATTTTCATCCTTAATGTTGAACAATGATACGACTATTAGTAGTAACGGCGTCTTAGAATAATATTAATAAACTTACTAGTAATGTGGGGGTCAGCAACCAGGTCCCTGGTGTAAGTTTTCTTTCCCTGCCTCGCCCTGGCGCAAGCCTGGGGTGTTTTCTGCCCCAGTGCCTTTGCCTCTGGATGTTCCCTGCTAACCCTCAACAGATCCTGTGGGGGGAGTGGCTGCTTGCACCTCTGGACACGAGCTGCCATCACCACACTGAGGGTGACCACAATGTGGAAGATGTGAGGGCCTGGGGGGCAGCTTCAGAAATTTGAGCAAGGCTGTCATTAGGGTGGGGTGAGTGGAGGGGTGACTGAAGTACTTCATCTAAGGGGATGCGACATAACTCCGTAATTAATATAAAAACACTTCTATATATTTAAAAGAGATAAAACTTAATGCAAAAATCCACAATGAGCAAAGTATCAAAATCTTAAACACAGGTCAGGACTAATGATTTTTCTTATTCTTTTAGACTCAATATAGATCTTCATGGCAATTTTTTATTTAAATTTTTTATTCAACAAATAAAAAAATATTGCATTAAAAAATAATTTATCTTCTTATTGATAACCCCCTTAAATGTTGCACCCAAGGAGAGTTTCCCATTCCCCTTAACACTGGTCTCTGTTTTCTTGGAGGTAGGTGACTTGTGCAGTCAGGCAGGCAGAGCAAGGAGTGAAATGTTTGGGAGCCTAGTGCAGACGTGGTGCAAGGTCCATGAGCCCTGGTGATGGCGGGAAGGAGTGAGAAAAGCTGTGTCCCCATGTGCATTCAGGAGAGGGCGAGGGGAGGGCGCACAAGGGCACCTGAGGGTGCCCTGGTAACCAGCACAAGGCTGCAACCCTGGATTTGGGCACCATCCACTGGAAGCAGTGTTACCCTGGTCGACACCTGCCCCTCAGCTTGGGCTCAGCGGTTGTGAGGCCTGAGCTATGAGCATCTGCGTTCACCCTACTTCCTCTTCCTCCCAGCCTCCCGGAGCTCTGACCATTTCTCTCCCAGCTCCCTGTTCCTCTGGCCACGCTAGGTGCATAGAGCCTGAAAGTGTCGCCCCTATTGCCTAACAAAAATAGAACAACAGATTCCCAATAAAAATACCAACAACCTTTTTTGAAGATATAGAAACGCCAATGATCAAATTTATTTGGTAAAGTATGTTTTGGACCATATACTTTTCTAAATTTTGATGAAATATAACATGGCTTGTATCCGTGATTGCAATATCATGTAGAATACTTCCATCGTCCCCAAAATGCCCCATGTTCCGTCTAATCTATTCCTCCTTCCCCTTCCCCTTGGGGCCCACGGCAATGACCAGGCCTCACTCCTTGCAGAACAAGATTCATAGTTAATTGAGGACTTGACATACTGGTCTGTCCTCCTCTATTAGGCATTGCCTATACTCTCGGGAGACTCCTGCCTCTCTATTTGAGAACATAGAAGGACTCCCCAGGAGTCCAACACCTTCCCTCTCATTATGTGGGTCACTATGACAAGATGAACACTCACACACTCCCTAAAGCCTGCCCAAGTGTGCCCTGTCCCAAATGCCCCCCACATCCAACACCTAAACTAGTGACCATCCCTTGCCATGTTGCCAAAAGAACATTCCCAAAGTTGTAGTTTCAACCACGTATCCACAATTCTCAAGTGTTCAACTGCTCCCTCTCCCAACCCTGCCCCCAGTTCCATGGACTGTCCAACCCAACTCTCCCCACCCTAGACCCCTGACAAACCTGCACTGTCCAACCCAATGATATCATTGCACCATTGTCATGCCCCTCCATTGCACAACAACTCACTCCCACCTTATCATAGATTTTGCCCATATGGGCATTGGCTTACAACCTTCTTCTCCCTTTCTGTCTCCTGTAATCCTACCTTCTAGACTCTAGCTCTGTGAGTTTGCTTAATTTGCTTAATTCAGTGAGGTCATGTAATATTAGTCCTTCAGCACCTGGCTTGCTTCACTCAACATAAGGTCCTCAAGATTCATCTATGTTATCCTGTGTGTTAATACTGCATTCTTTCTTACAGCTGGGTAATATTCCATTGTATGTATATACCACAATTTGTTTATCCATTCATCTGTTAGTGGGCATTTGGGTTGTTTCCAACTTCTGGCAATAGTGACTAATGCTGCGACAAACATTGGTGTGCATATATCTATCTGTTTGTGTCCTTGCATTCAATTCTTCAAAATGTGAACCATAATGTAAACCATTGATGATGGTTAGTAGCTATGTTTCAATACTTGTACATCAATTATAACAAATGTACCATCCACATATAAAATGTTATTAATAGGGGAAAGGGGGAAAGGGGAAGGATGTTGGGTATATGGGAATCCCCTATATTCTCTATGTGAATTTTCTATAACCTAAAACTTCTTTGAAGACAAAATGAAAAAAAAAATTAGACACTGGGGGAATAAATGGAAGAAAATGTCATTGTACATACAAGACTACATATCTTACAGTGATGAAAGACATAATGTCAAAATTTTTTTAAATTTTTCATTATTTTTATTCCAATTTTTAAAATTATTTTTTAATTTTTTGTATTTTATTTCTTATTTTTAAAATTATCATTATTATTTCATTTTTTTATTAATTGTATTTGTCTATTTTATTGGCTTCATTTTTGAAGTTTTGGATCACAGAAGGGTTACAATTATGATGGGTGAGGATCACTGGTGTGGGGGGTCAGTGATGAGGGATACATAGGAGGAGGTTCACCTGGGGCATACATACAAGGCATAAAAATGTGTCCAAGTGTTCATGGGGGCATTGTCACAGTGGGTGGAGAATTACACAATAACTGAAAGAATATCAAGTTCCCATCGTGGGTAGTTCTGCCACATTCTCTAATAGAACAGCAAGAATCCCCCGAGTACTGGGCCAATGACAAGTGAAGGAGGATGGTCCATTGACGGGCGCTTGATATTGATGACTATACTTATGAACCTTACTTTTGAAATTGAAACTTAGCCTAGTTTTCTAGGGTGCCTAAGAGTTACCTCCTGAGAGCCTCCTTGTTGCTCAAATGTGGGCTCTCTCTAAGCCAAATTCAGCATAAAATGCATTACCTTCCCCCCAGCTTGGGACATGACTCCTGGGGATGAGCTTCCCTGGCACTGAAGTATTACTACTAAGCACCAACTAGCAATGCAACTGGAAAAAGACCTTGACCAAAAGGGGGAAAAGGTCAAGACAAATTAGTTTACATGGCTAAGAGACTTCAAAGTGAGTTGGGAGGTCATTCCAGAAGTTATGCTTATGCACATCTCAGCAGGATCTCATTGACTGCCAAATGTAAATACAACCTCAAATAGCAGGGCTCCTGAGGGCTCCGGAGACATCCAGACACTACAGTGAGGGCAGATAACTCAGGAGTTTGGTGCCCTGCCAGTGGGCCCTACTCTGGAATTCATGCTCCCCAGTGTGAGAGTTGGACTCAGTTGTGGTTTCCCTACATATGGCTCTTCTTATCCTTCTATTTGAACCTATAATTAGTACTAGAGTTGATAGGTGTATGTCCAAGAGACTTAACTCTTTGGGTTATCCATGTACCAGCTGGGCCCTGAATCTCAACGGAGTTGCAACACCTACTGTCCAGTTCATTGGACTCACCCAGGAAAACTAACAAGGAGATGATGATGGACAATGACCATCCCAAGGAATCGAGAGACTCTACAACTGCAAGCAAGAGAGTCCCATCCATCTGCCCTGTGGGATTGAAGCCCCCTCTCAATTAGAGGTGGAGTGAGCATCGCCATCCCAGAATCCTCAGGATTGGGGAATGAACTATGGGCTAAAGTAGACTTACTGGGATTCTACTATAGACTTTCTGCAAGTCTAGTGATGGAAGAACTTATATCATTGATGTGGAGGCAGTGGCTACTGGAGGTTCTGAGAGCAGGGAAAGGGAAATAGAGGTGTAATATGGGGGAGGGGGGGCGATTTTCGGGACTTGGAAATTGTCCTGAATGACATTGCAATGACAGATACAGGCCATTATATATCTTGCCCTAACCTACAAAATTGTGTGGGAGAGAGTGTAAACTATAATCCGTGCTTAGTGGCATTGCTCCAAAATGTGTTCATCAATTTTAAGGAATGTACCACACTACTGAAGAATGTTGTTAATGTGGGAAAATGTTGGAGGTGTAGGGAGCGTGGCATATGGGAATCCCCTTTATTTTTTATGTAATATTTATGTAATCTAAGTATCTTTTAAAAAATAAAATAAACAAACAAACAAATAAATAAAAAAGTATGGGGATCTGAATACCCAAAAACATCCTTAAAAAGAAGAAAGGAGTTGGGGAACTTGTACATCCTGATGTTGAGACATATTATTAGCTACAATGGTAAATAAAGCATGGTACTGGCATAAAGATAGATTGACCAATAGAACCAAATCGGGACCTCAGTAATAGACCCTGATTTCAAAGGCCAAGTGTTTTTTGACAAGGCAGAACATTCTATTCAATAAATGGTGCTGGGAGAACTGGATAGCCATTACCAAAAGAAAGAAAGAGGACCTCTATGTCACACTTTATACAAAAATTAATTCAAAATGGATCAAGGACCTAAATATAAAATCTACAATCATAAAACTCCTAGAGGGAAATGTAGGGAAACATCGTCAAGATCTTTTGGTAGGTTGTAGTTTCTTAAACCTTTTAGCCAAAGCATGGGAAACAAACAAACAAAAAAAAATAGATTAATGGGACATTTTCAAAATTTAACACTGTTGTTCTTCAGAAGAGTTTGTCGAGAGTACAAAGGTAGGCTACACAAAGGAGAAAATATTTGTAAGCCACATATCTGAGAAGGGTTTGGTATCCATTTTTGTAAAGAGAACATACAACTCAATGATTAAAAGACAAGCAACCCAATTAAAAAATGTGCAAAGTGTTAAGAATATGATGACTCATGGGAAAAATCCAACTAATGTAATTATGGATGATAGTTAATTATATTGTAATAATTTTGCAGCAATGGCAAAGAATATATTGTATTCATTATAGGAGACAACATTAGGGAACTATAAATGGGTGTATTAGTCAGCCAAAAGGGGTGCTAATGCAAATACCAGAAATAGGTTGGTCTTTATAAAGGGTATTTATTTGGGGTAGAAGTCCACAGTTACCAGGCCATAAAGCGTAAGTTTCTTCCCTTTCCAAAGTCCATTGCCACGTGTTGGAGCAAGACAGCTGCCGACGTTTGCCAGGGTTCAGGCTTCTTGGGTTCCTCTCTTCCCAGGGCTGCGTTTCTCTCCAGGCTTAGCCCCTGTTTCCTCCACAAGGTCAGCTGTAGACTCTCAGGTGAACGGCTCAATTCTCTTCTCCTGGGGCCTTCTCTCCAACATCAAAACTGCTACTCAAAAACTGCTTCAACTCTGTTCTTGCCATGCCTTTTATATTTGATTCCCCACCCACCAAGGGGTGGGGCTCAACGCCCTACTGACGTGGCCCAGTCAATGCCCTAATCATAACTTAATCATGCCCAGATTAACAGATCAGTTTACAAGCATGATCCAATTATATTTTTGGAATTCATAATTACATCAAATTGCCAAACGGCTACAGTGGGTATGGGGTTTTCCTTTTGAAGTAACAAAAACATTCTAAAATTGAAAGAGGTGATGACAGCCCAATTCTGTTATGATAATGAGAGCAACTGAGTATACATCTTGAATGGATTTTACCAAGCACAGTACTGTAGAACACAGGGAATCCAGTGGTGGATGATGGACTGTGGTTAATAGGATAAATGAGAACATTTCTCATAAACCATAAGAAATATAGAATACTGATATAGTGTGTTAGTAATTGGGTGAGTTAGGGAAAAATACACCAAGAGTAACATATGGGCTATAGTTACAAAGGAATATATATTTCTTCATTTCAAATACATTTTTATTTTTGTAAGATATTCTCAAGCCTTTATAGTACAATCCTTCAAATAGCATAAAACAATCTTACTTTTTAAATCTATAAATAGCACAATATATCTCAACCTAAAGAAGAAAATTGCATGTTGACCTCAGATTACAGTGAAAATATAATGTATTTGGACAAATGGGACAAATCCCATTTTCCTTTAAAATATGGGATTGGGGTTGGATCCATACTAAATTCATAAGATCTTTTTTATATTGTACCATACTGAAAAAGTTATTTAATAATGAATGCTAACCCTGGTCCTTTCCAAATAATTATAATTCAGATGTTTCTTTAAAACAGCTATAAAAATAAAATATAGATAAGAACTACTTTACACAAATATAGAATCTAACAGTCTAGAGAGTAGCATTTTCAAATGAGAACTTGTTGGTTCATAGGAGAATGTAATTCCCCAAATGTTTCACTGTCAGATATGGCAGGGCTTAGAACAGAGGTCAAATTTCTGGACTTTTATTAATAGATAGTTTTGTACTTTTGTATTTATAATGTTATTACAGTTTATAATTATATTTATTTTAACTTCAAATATTCTTTTTTCCAGATAGGCAATAAGCTCTATGTTGTGTTTTTTCACCATTGTATTTTCTTTTCTTTATGGACTTTTTTCTGTTACATCGAAAATAAAGGGGGATTCCCAAATACACCACCTCCACACACTCCCATAGCCTATATTTTTAATGTAAGATTTATGTAATCTAAACCTTCTTTAAAAATTAAAAAAAAATTTTTTTTAAGAAAAAAAAATAAAATAGGGGATTCCTATAGATGCCACCCCCTCCACCTCCCAGACTTCCCCCATTAACATCTTTCATTAGTGTGGTATATTTGTTACAATTGGTAAAAACATATTGAAGCATTGCTACTAAGCATGGTCTATACTTTACATTATGTTTTACATTTTACACCACACAATTTTACAGATTTTGACAAAATGTATAATGACTATCATCATTGCAATATAATGCAGAGCACTTCCAATGTCCCCCAAAATGCCCCATGTTACACCTATCTTCCCTCTCCCTCCTCTCAGAACCTCTGGTGAGCACTGCTTTTATATCAGTATTACAAGTTCTTCCATTACTATAATAATAATAAGTCAACTACAGTCTATAGCTATAATCCCCCCTTATGTTTGCTCATTCCTCATTCTTGAGGATTTTATGATGGTGATGCCCACTCTACTTCAGCTGGAGAGAGAGCTTAGATCCCCTGGGACAGATGGGTGGAACTGTCTTGCTTGCAGTTGTGCTCTCTGTTTTTGGGATGGGTGTTGTCCATCATCATCCTTTTGTTAGTTGTCCTAGGGGAGTGTGATAATGTAATATTATTTTGATGATGCTCTTTCATAGTTTGTAACAAATGTTTCACAAAAATGCAAGGTGTTGGTGATGGCAGATGCATGAGAGCTTTGTATGGTGATATGCATGTTTGTTTTGTAAATTCTCAAAGTGTACTATATATTTATTGCTTATATATTTTCATGTAAGATTGATATGCTTCCATAAAATTTTTTT
>JAQZBX010094186.1:0-12060 GCA_029593785.1 Cabassous unicinctus | reverse complement strand
AGTCCCAGTCCTCACATAGCACAAGCTGGCATATCATAACTTCCATTTAAGCCTAAGAAGTATCTCTAAGTTGAGTAATTTACATTTAGAATTTTAAAAGTAGAAAACAAAATTTAGTTGCCTGCCACATTGTTTTAGGACATCAATAAGCATTTCATTTCCTGTGAGCTTTGATTTTGTTATAATAATTTTAAAACTCAACTTTGGGATATTACTGGATTTGAAAGTTCAAATACTGTCAAAGACAAAAATAAATATCACTCACCATTCTCTTCTCTCATTTCCTCTGAATAAAGAGAAATAAAAGATAAAAACAAAATTATGTTAGAAAGTGTCCCATATGCTACCTGCAGATAATCCAGACAAGATGTTATATTTTTATAGAAAAAGAAAATCAGCTATAAATACTGCTTTAAATATAAGGTGGTCAATATCATTTCACATACATACTAAGCACTGGCGTATTTCATGATGAATTGTAAGAAAAACTCCTGCTCACAATATGAATGTAATAGTGTGGGTGACCCTGGTAACCCTAAGTCTTCAGCACATCGGTGCCAGAATGACCTAGACATAAGTTAAAGCTTAATAACACTCCCCAGAAGGTAAAGAATGCATAGATTGCATCATAAACTATAATCTTTCCAAAGCTGTTAATGTCCTTCATAAACATCCTTCTTAAGAGCGCAGTTAAAACATCTCCACACCCCATGTGTAACCTTCTTGTGACCCTAACAGAAGCTGTTTTCCTACCCTTTGGAATGTCCTTCTTCTGAAACAACTTATATGTCACCTCTCATTTTCTCATCTCCTTATGGAGAGATAACTTCACTTATTCTTTGACCAGACACTGTCATAGATTATTCCCTGTCTGCAAGGCCCAGTCATGCTTATAACTGACTAAATGCCACATGTGTTCATTGGTCACATGACCCCACCATCTCATCCCCTTTAGGAGTTGGGTTGTAACAACTGGCGAGCCATGAGCCAGGAGAGAAAAGGACCCCTTTCAGTCATGTGCATGAGCTCAGGCAAAGGAGAATACATTGGGGAATTACTGGGTTGGCTTCTAGTATCCATGTGGGGAGGGGTGACTGCCCTCTTGGGGAGATGGGGACCACTGAGAGAATATGTAGTCAGTTCTTGCTTGACAGTTATGGAACTCCACTTGAGAATGGGAATGCCCCCAAAACCCTGATGCGAGTAGCTGTTAACTAAGATAGGGAAAACAAACTGGAAGCAACTCTGCAAACCCACTACTGGCATACTTTGTGGTGTATCACATTTAGAAGTGGTAGTGTGTGCAATGGGGCATTTCTCCAGTGTCATTTTAGAGCCAAGAAATGGAGACTTCCTCTTCCTCATGCATTGGGATAACCAAATGTTATGGGTACCCTGATTTCTGACTCCATGCCTGGTCATTTGTATTTGGGGTGGAGTGTGAACTTTGAAGGTCAAAATATTTTTATTCCACTAACATTGGTGTGTGGAGACTGAACCAAGTAAAAATGATTCAACAAGGGAGTGTAAATTTAGTTCTAACCATGTGGTGGACAGAGGTTGAATTGTGTTATTTATTTTCTAATAAAGAATTTGTCTTCCTTAAATGGGAATTACAAGGTAAATATGAGATACTAAATTAAAACTTAGCACATGTCTTTGATTGTTCAGCTGATTAGAAAAATAAATGAAAATTAGCAGATAATAGTGAAAATAGAACTGTAACTAATATCAAAAATTCCTTTTGTGTCTCTACATGTACAAGTTAATGATTTTTGATGTTATGACAATCAACATTTTATGATTATTTATGCTGCATTTAAGTCAATATAACTACAAAAATGTGGACTAGAATAATTCAGTCTGATGATAAATTATATTTCCTACATGATAATTTAAATTGTCTAATTTATAAATTCACAGAAAAAACTGAGGCAAAACTAAGTAGTTAAAGTTGACCAGTTTGTTTACATGTTGCCCTGAAATTTGCCTCAAAACCATCTTGTCTTTTTCAGGTTCAATAGCTAAAACCATGAAAGCTATTATTATTACTACTACTACCACTACTATTAATAACCCTGTATGTGTCAAGATTTATAAATATATTAAGGTTTTAATACTGAGTAAAAGCCTATGTCATAAGTACCACTACTATAGTCTTTTTAAATTTAAAAAAAATGCCTCAGGAGGTTAAAAATCTTTTTTCAAAATCATTAAGCTTCTAAGTAATAGACATGGAATTTAAACCCAGACCATCTGACTCTAGAGTCTACTTTTCTAAAATATTAATGTTAGGGTCACTTACTTTTCTCTGCCTTGATATAAACCAAAATGAATGACGGAATGATTGAGTGAATGATTAAATGAATGAATTGATGAAGAAATAAAGACATGAATAAATAAATAAATAAGAAAATAAATAAAATAAAAAAAACTTAAATGGAAACAGCAAGCCCAAGAATGAGAGGGGACCCAGTTACCACAGAGCAAATGGAAGGAATTATCCTATCTGTAGCTAAAAACACTCCTTGTTTTGGGGGACGGGAGTTGCCCATCATCATTTTGTTGCTTGTCTAGGGCAAGCTCAAAGAATCAGACAGTAGGAGCTGTCACCTGTACTAAATATTCCATAATAATCTAAGAGGTCACTAATATGGGTAACTGAGTGTGGGTGTAAGGGATTGGGGTTGTATGGAAATTCCCTATACATTTTTCTTAAATATAAATCTAAAATTTCCCTAAAAATAAAGTTTAAAAATTAAATAAATAATTAAATAAATGAAGAAGTGTTACATGGGAGTTCTTTCTTCACTGGAAAAATTTTCATTAACTAGATAACAAACTAAGGGATTTGCATAGTGACTAAATAATAAAAACAATTTGTGTATTTGAAGAATAAATATTGAATATTTAATAAAATAATATGAATTGACTTTTTGGACCGATGTATTTAAATGACTGTATCTCCCAAGGAATTCCCATTTAACTTTTCTCTCAGCAAACTTTTAACTGTAATGATCTAATCCATTCTTTACAGATACATATAGCATTTTAAAATCTATTCATGATGCTCCTTCACCTGCAATGTTCAAAACTCTTAGCATGCCCAAAGAAACTTTGCATTTCCTGGTCTTTGCCTACATACCTTTGTAGTCTTGACTGAGTTTTCTGCCCCATAATCCCCTAGTCAATATATGTCAACCCTGATAGAATCAAGTGTTTCCTCAATCCAGAGAGTAATGTGCTCCCTGCTCCCTGCCCTGCACATGCAGGTCTTTCATTGACCTATCTATTCCATTCATTAACGCTGATCTCAACTTCTTTAGCACTTCTTCTATGAACTCACATATAGGACAGATCTCTCTAGTGAATATTCTTATAGCACCAAATTCCCTCTTCATGACATCCATTACAAAATTAATTTGGCATTTATTTTGTATATGTAATTGTACATCTATTCCATAACAGAAATCTCAATGCAAGTTTGGATCCATTCTCTTATTCTTTTCTTTTTCCATTATTGTTTTTCAAGCACCAATCACATATTAGACAGTTCATTTGTATATGCACAAGAAATCAATGAAATGTTTGGAAAGAGACAGATGAAAAAATTGAATCCCAGTCCTCATAAAGCCCAAGCTGGCACATCTTAACCTATGCTTCAGCCTAACAACTATCTTCATGTTGAGAAACTTACCATTACAATTTTACAGGTAGACAAAAGATATTTTAGTTGCCTCTCAACATTATTTTAGAACTTCAAAATGCATTTCATTAAATATGACTTTCGATTTTGTTATAATAATTTTAAAACTCAATTTTGGGATATTATTGGATTTTGAAGGTTCAAATAGTGTCTAAGACAAAATAAATATGACTCACCATTCATTTTTATTATTCCCTCTAATAAAGAGAAATAAAAGATAAAAACTAAACAATGTTAGAAAGTGTCTCCATATGCTACCTGCAGATAATCCAGATTAGATGTTACATATTTTTATAAAAATAAGAAAATCAGCTATAAATACTTCTTTAAAAGTAAAAGTTGTCAATATCATTTCACATACATACTAAGTATTGGCCAATTTCTTGAAGTATTGTAAGAAATATTCTGGCTTACAATATGAATGAAATAGTCTGGGTGATCCAGGTCACCCTACTTCCTCAACACTTAGGTGCCAGCATGACCTAGACATAAGTTAAAGTTTAATAACCCTCCCCAGAAGGGAAAGAATGCATAGATGGTACCATAAACTATAAACTTCCCAAAACTGTATAATGTCATTTGCAAACATACTTCCTTGGAGTGCTGTAAAAACATTTCCACACCCCATGTGTAAGCTTCATGTGACCATAACATAAACTCTGTTTTACTACCCTATGGAATGCCCTTGTTCTGAAACCACTTATAAATCACCTCTCAATTTCACATCTCTTTGTGGAGCAGTAACTTCACTTATTCAATGGCCTGCCACTGTCAAAGATTCTTCACTGTCTGCAAGTCCCAATAAATCTGATGCCTGACTAAATGCCAGGTCTGTTCTTTGGTACCTTTACCTCACCATCTGATGACCTTCAGGAACTGGGCTGTCACAACATGTGAGCCATGAGTCAGGAGACAGAATGACCGCTGGCAGTTGTGTGCATGTGCTCAGGCAAAGGAGAATCCATAGGAGAAATTCTCAATTGGCTTCTAATATCCATGTGGGAAGGTGGCTGCCCATGTGGCAGGTAAGGACCACTTAGAGAATATGATGTCACCTACTCAACACTTGTGGAAATCCCCATGAGTACCAGGATGCCCCCAATGGGGAAGTAGCAGTTAAATAAGATAGGGAAAACTATCTGGCAACAACTCTGCAAACCTGTTGCTGATTTCCTTCATGATGTATCATAGGTTAGGAGTAGTACTGTGTGCAATAGGATAGTTCTCCATTTTCATTTAAGAGCCATTAAAGGGAGGCTTCCCCTTCCCCACATATTGGGAAAACCAAATGGTATGTGCACTTTGATTTCTGTCTTCATGCCCTGGACAGTTTTATATTAGGGTGGAGTGTGGACTTTGAAGGTCAAAATATTTTCACTCCTGTAACTTTGGTGTGTGGAGACTGGACCAAGTAAAACTAATTCCTCAGGGTAGTGTAAATTTAATCCACAACCAAGTCCTGAACACAGATCGTTCTTCACTGGAAAATTTTTCATTCAATTGATGACAGAGTAAGGGATTTGCATAATAACTAAAGAGAAAACAATTTGTGACTTTGAAGATCAAATATTCAATATTCAATAAGTTAATGTGAATTGACTTTTTGGACCTATTTATTTATATGATTATATCTCCCAAGGGGATTCCATTTAACTTCCCTCTACAATCTTTTAACTCTGATCATGTAATCAATTCTTTACACACAATAAAAATGACATTTAAAATATAAAATTATTTATATAATGCTCCTTTGTCTGCAATGTTCAAAACTCTTAGCATGCCCAAAGAAACTTTGCATTTCCTGATATTTGCGTATGTACCTTGTAGTCTTGACTGGGTTTTCTGCACCAGAATCCCCTGGTCAATATATGTCAACCTTGATAGAATCAAGTGTTTGTTCAACCCTGAGGGTATGTGCTCTCTGCTCCCTGTCCTGCACATGGTGAGCTCTCATTGACCTATTTATTCCATTCATTACTAATGATCTCAAATCTGAATAAAGAGAAATAAAAAATAATATGTAAATATATTAGAAAGTGTCCACATATGCTACCTGCTGAAAATGCTGACCAAATGTTATATATTTTTATAAAAACAAGAAAATCAGCTAAAAATCCCTCTTTAAAAAATAAAAGTTGTTAATATCATTACATATTAAGCAATGTTCAATTTCATCATGGATTGTAAGAAAAATTCCCTCTTACTATATGAATGCAATAGTGTGGGTGACCCTGGTCCCCCTAAGCTCTCTGCTCAGAGATGCGAGCATGACCCAGAGATAAGTTAAAGCTTAATAACCCTCACCAGAAGGGAAAGAATGAATAGATGGTGTCATAAACTATAATCCTCCCAAGGCTGTTAATGTGTTTCCTAAACATCCCTCCTAGGAGCACCATAAAAACATCTCTACACATCACGTGTAAGCTTCATGTAACCCTAATAGGAACTGTGTTCTCTTACCCTATGGAATGTCCTTCTGAAACCGCTTATAAATCACCTCTCATTTTCTCAATTACTTATGGAGCACTAACTTTGCTTATTTTTGGACTACTACTGCCAAAGATTCTTCCCTGTCTGCAAGTCCAAATAAAGCTTATACTTGACTAAATGCCAGGTCTATTCTTTGGCCTCATGGCCTAACCATCTCATGCCCTTTAGGAATTGGGTTGTAGCAACTGGTGAGTCATGAGCCAAGAAATAGTATAACCACTGGCACTTGTGAGCATGTGCTCAGGCAAAGGATTTCCATTGGGAAAATCCTGGGTTGGCTAGTAATCTCCATGTGTGAATGGTGGCTGTCCTCTTGGGCAGATGGTGACCCCTGAGAGAATATGGAGTCACCTACATGACTGAGAGTTGGGCAACTCCATGTGAGTTTGAGGATGCCCCAAAAACCCTGATGGGATTAGCAGTTAACTAAGATAGGGAAAACAATCTGGAAGCAACTCTGGAAGACCCCTGCTAACTTCCTTCATGGTGTATCACATTAAGAGTGGTAATGTGTGCACTGGGGCAGTTCTCCAGTGTCATTTCAGAGCCAATAAATGTAGGCTTTCCCTTCCTCACATATTGGAAAACAAAGTTGTATGTGGACTTTAGTTTCTGTCTCCATGCCTTGGTCAGTTTTATTTAGGGATGGAGTATAGAATTTGAAGGGGAAAATATTTTTGTTCCAGGAACATTGGTGTATGGAGACTGGACCAAGTAAAATTGATTAATTAAGGTATTGTAAATTTATTCATTAAACACATCCTGGACAGAAGCTGATTTTTAAAATTTATTTTCTCTATGTTATTGTTGTTCTTAAAGGGAATTAACAAGTAAATGCAAAATACTAAATTAAAACTTACCACATTTCTTTGAGAGTTTAGCTAATAAAAAAAATAAATGAAAATTAGCAGATAATAATGAAAACAGAATTGTAAATAATATTAAAATTTCCTTTCATAGCTCTACCTGAATAAATTAATGATTTTTGGTGTTGTGACAATCAACATTTTATGATTAGTTAGGAACAGGCTGTACTGAGGTCCATATAACTATAAAAATATGTGAAGTAGAATAATTCAGTCTGATGATAAATTATATTTCCTACATGATAATTTAAATTGTCCAATTTATAAATTCACTGAAAGAACTGTGTGAAAACTAAATAGAGTTGTTCCATTATATTTGCACGGAGTCCAGACTATTGCCTTAAATCTATCTTGTCTTTTCCAGGGTCAATAACTAAAACCGTGAAAGCTATTATTAAGACCACTACTACCACTTCTAGTAATAACTAAATATAAGTAAATATTTATAGATGTATGAACTTTTTTATACTGAGAATAACCCTATGTCATAAATACCATTATTATACTCTTTCTCAAGATTAAAGAACACATTCCTTAGGTGGAATAAGATCTTTTGCAATATCATGAAGCTTCTAAGAAATAGAGCTGGAATTTAAACCCAGATAATCTAATTCTAGAGCCTACTTCCTTAAAAAAAACTAATGTAGTAATCACTTACTGTTCTCTGCCTTGAGGTAAACCGAAATGAATGAAGGAATGAAAGAGTGAATGAGTGAATGAATGAAAGGATGAACAAATAAAGACATAAATAAATAAATAAATAATGACTAAATAAATAAATATTTAAAGGATATTAAGAGACCCAAGATGAGAGGGAACCCAGATACCACAGAGCAGATGGAAGGAATTATGCTGTCTGCAGCGACTAACGCTGCCCATTTTTTGAGATGGGAGCTGTCCACCATAATCATTTTGCTGGTTGTCTTGGGGAAGCTAAAACAACTGGCATTAGGTGTTGTCACCTGTACCAATTATACCACACTCATCTATGAATTCACTGTTAAGTTAAACTGTGTGTGAGTGTAAGGGAGGAGGGTTATATGGGAATTACCTATACTTTTTCCATATTTATTCTTAAATAAATATCTAAAATCTACCTAAAAATATTGGTTAAAAATTAAATAAATAAATAAGTGTTACATGGGAGGTCTCTTTTCACTGGAAAAAAAATCATTAAATAGTTAACAGACTATGGGATTTGCATTACAACTAAATATAAAAACAATTTGTGTCTTTGAAGAAGAAATATTGAACATAAGTTAATATTAATTGCTTTTTGGACCTTATGAGTGTAATCTAACAAGGGAATACGATTTAACTTTTCTATCTAGAAATTATTAACTGTGATCATCTAATCCTTTCTTTACACTCAATAAAAATGGCATTTTAAAATTGAAACCTATTCATGATGCTCCTTTTTCTACAATGTTCAAAACTCTTAACATGGCCAAAGAAACCCTGCATTTCCTGGTGTCTGCCTACTTACCTTGTAGTCTTGATTGGCTTTCCTGTACCAGAATCCCCAGGTGAATATAAGTCAGCCCTAATAAAGTCATGTGTTTGCTCAGCCCAGAGTGCAGTGTGCTCTCTTCTCCCTGCACTGCCCTTGCTGGGCTGGCATTGACCTATCTATTCCATTCATTACCGCTGGTCTCAACTCTGATAGCACTTATTCAGGAAATCTATGACCTAATATATAAGCCAAACCCTCTAGTGTATTTTTTTAGTGCCAAGAAGTACCCTCTTCTTGGCACTCATTAGAATATAAATTTAGCTTCCATTCTGTACATGTAATTGTACATCTATTCCATAATAGAACCTCAATGCAAGTTGGGAACCAGTCTCCTTTTTTTTTCCTTTTTCCATTACTGTTTTTCAATCACCAATCACATATTAGTTGGTTTCTATATACAAAAGAAATCACTGAAATCATATGAATGAGGCAGAGGAAAGAACTTAGAATCTCAGTCTTCACATAGCAAAAGCTGGCACATCTTAAACTCCATTTAGGCCTAACAATTATCTCCATGATGAGAAACTTACCTTTACAATTTTACAAGTAAACAAAAGACAGTTTAGTGGCCTCTCAACATTATTTCAGAACATCAATATGCATTTCATTAGCTGTGAGTTTTGATTTTGCGATAATAAATTTAAAGTTCAATTTTGGGATATTATTGGATTTTTAATGTTCAAATATTGTCTAAGAAAAAAGTAAATATTGCTCACCATTCTTTTTTGTGATTTCCTCTGAATAAAGAGAAATGCAGAATTAAAACAAAATTATGTTAGAAAACGTCCCCTTATGTTACCTGCCAGTAATCCAGACCATATGTTGTACATTTTCATAGAAAAAAGAAAAGCAGCTATAAACACATCTTTAAAAATTGAAAGTTGTCAATATCATTTCACATACATACTGAGCAATGGTCAATGACATGATTAATTGTATGAGCAAATCCTGCTTAAAATATGAATGTAATAATATGGGCGACTTGGTCCCCTAAGCCCTTAGCACATAGCTGCCTGCATGACCTAGACATAAGTTAAAGTTTAATAACACTCCCCAGAAGCGAAAAAATGGATTGAAGGTATCATAAACTATAATCATCCAAAAGCTGAAAATGCTTTTGTAAACATCCTTCCTAGGAGCACAGTTAAAACATCTCCAAACCCCATTTGTAAGCTTCATGTAACCCTCATAGGAACTCTTTTTACCTACCCTATGGAATGTGCTTGTTCTTAAACCACGGATAAATCACCTGTCACTTTTTCATTTTTTTGAAGCACTAACTTCATTATTCTTTGGCCCACAACAGTCAAAATTTCTTCCTGGTCTACAAGTCCCTATGAAGATTATGCCTGACTAAATGCCCAGTATGTTCTTCAATCTCATCGCTGCACCATCTCATGCCCTTCAGGAGATGTGTCATTATCCCTGGTGAGCCATGAGCCAGGAGATAAAAGGACCACGGACAGATGTGGGCATTTGATCAAGAAAAGAAGAAACCATAGGGGAAATCCTGAGTTTCCTTTTAATGCCCATGTGAGGAGCGTTACTGCCCTCTTGTGCAGGTGGGAGCCCCTGAGAGAATACGGAGTCAGCTACTTGCTTGACAGGTGAGGAACTCCACATGAGAACAGGGACACCCCAAAAACCTTAATGGGAGTAGCAGTTAACTAAAATGGGAAAACCATCCAGAAGAAACTCTGGAAACCCACTGCTGAGCCCCTTCATTGTGTATCACATTTAGGAGTGGCAGTTTGTTCATTGGGGCAGTTCTCCAGTGTCATTTCTGAGCCAATAAAGGGAGGCTTCTGATTCCCAATATATTTGGAAAAGAAAATGATATGAGAACTTTGGTTTCTGTCTCCACGGTTTTACTTTGTGTTGAAGTGTGGACTTTCAGGGTCAAAATATTTTTATTCCAGTAACATTGGTGTGTGGAGAGTAGTCACAGTAAAACTGAATAATCAGGGCAGTGTAAATTTAGTCCATAACCATGTCCTGTACAGAGGCTGAATTGTGTTATTTATATACTGTATGAATTGTCTTCCTTAAATGGAATTATGAGGTAAATAGAAAAAACTAAATTAAAACATATTTAATGTTTTAACATATTCTTTGATAGTTCTGCTGATTAAAAAACTAAGTTTAGTGGAAAGCAGTGAAAATAGACTTGTAAGTAATATTTAAAAAAATTCTTTCTTAGCACTACATGAACAGGTTAATGATTTTTGGTGTTATCACAATCAACAGTACTTGATTAGTTAGGAACAGGCATTATCTAGGTCAAAATATCTATAAAAAACTTGTGGAGTAGAATAATTCACTCTGATGATAAATTATATTTCCTTCTTGATGATTTAATTTGTCCAATTTATAAATTCACAGAAAGCCATGAAAGAAAACTAAAGAGTTATAGTTGACCTATTTTGTTTTCATGGTGTCTTGAATATTGCCTTAAAACCATCTTGTCTTTTCCAGGTTCAATAACTAAAAACATTAAAATTATTATTACAGCTGCTATGAACAATAGTATTAATAACCCAATATGTATCAAGATTTTTATATATATGAACTTTTTAATAATGAGTATAACTGTATATCAAAAATATCATTATTATAGTATTTAAAAAAAAACATGACCTAGGAAGTTGAAAATTATTTGCAAGTTCATGAAGATTCTAATCAATAGAGCTGGAATTTAAACCCAGAACATCTGATGCTAGAGCCTAGTCTTCTAAAATATTAGTCTAATAATCACTTACTTTTCTCTGCCTTGAGGTAAACCAAAATGAATGAGGGAAAAATGGAGTGAATGAGTGAATGAATGAAACAATGAACAAATAAAGACCTAAGTAAATAATAACTAAATAAATATATGCATAAATACTTAAAGGAAACTAAGGGCCCCAGGATGAAAGGGAACCCAGATACCAAAGAGCAGAAGGAAGGAATTATCCTGTCTGCAACTACAAACACTCCCTTATTTTTGAGATGGGAGCTGTCCATAATAATCATTTTGTTGGTTGTCTTGGGCAAGCCAAAAGAACTGGAATTAGGTGTTGTCACATTTATCAAATACACCACACTCATCTAGTAGGACACTATTATGTTTAACTGCATGTGGGTGTAAGGGAAGGCAGTTATAAGAGAATTATCTATAATTTTTCCAAATTTAATCTTAAATATAAATAAAATACTACCAAAAATAAAGTTTAAAAATTAAATAAACAAATAAATAAGCATTACATGGGCATTCTTTCTTCACTGGAAAAAAATCATTAAATAGTTAACAGGTTATGGGATTTGCATTATGAATAAAAATAAAAACAATTTGTGTCTTTGAAGAAGACACAAATTGTCTTCTTCTATATTGTATTGAATATAATATAAGTTAATATTAATAGAGATTTTGGAACTTCTTATTTATCTGAGAGCATCTAAAAGGGGATTCCATTTAACTTTTCTATCTGCCAATTTTTAACTTTAAT
>JAQZBX010094185.1:0-12056 GCA_029593785.1 Cabassous unicinctus | reverse complement strand
TAGTAGATTTTGAGATTTGTTGTGGAATTTCAGGATTTTCTAGATACAAGATCCTTAGCAAATACTGAAAATTTTATTTCTTCCTTTCCTATTTGGGTGCCTTTTAATTATTTTTCTTGCCTAATTGCTCTAGATAAATTTCACCACAATTTTGAATATCAGTGATGTCATTAGACATCCTTGCCTTTTTCCTGATTACTTTAGGAATGCTTTCAGTCTCACAACATTGAGTAGTGGTAGCTGTGAGTTTTTCCTAAAGGCACTTTTCTGTGTTCAGAAAGTTTCTTTTTTTCTTATATTTTGGAGTGTGGTTGCTTTTGTTTTTTTGTTTTTTGTTTTTTGTTTTTAACCAAGAAAGGATGCTATATTTTGTCAAATGCCTTTTCTTCATCAATCGAGGTAATCTGGTGATTTTTCTTCTTCAATTAATTAATGTCATTTACAACACTGATTGATTTTCTTCTGTAGAATCACCCTTGTGTGTCTAAGATAAACTTATTCAATTACGGGGCATAATTCTTTTAAAGTGCTTTTGGATTACGTTTTGTTTGCAAGTATTCTGTTGAGTTGTTTTGCATGTATATTTATTAGAAACATGGTCTGTTATTTTATTTTTCATGTTATCTTTGTATGGTTTGGGTATTAGGGTGATGTTGGCTTCATAGAATGAGTTTAGAATCATTCCTCTCTTTTCAATTTTTGGAAGTGTTTGATCAGGATTGGTTTTATATTATCTTTGAATGACTGGTTGAATTCACCTGTGAAGCTATCTGGTCCTGGGCTTTTCATTTGGTGATGGTGTTGATGGTATTTAAATCTCTTTACTTGTGTTTGGTTTGTTGAAGTCTTCTGTTTCTTGTAGGATCAGTGTGGGTTTTTCAGTGTTTCTGAATTTGACAATTTAATCTATATTGTCTAGTTTCTTGGTGCTCAGTTTTTCATAGAAACCTCTTGTGATCTCTCTTATTTCTCTAGGATCAGTGGTGATGCCCCCCTTTCATTTCTGTTATTTTATTTGCATCTTCTGTCTTTTTTTCATTTTCAGTCTTGCTGAGAACCAATTAGAAGATCGTTTTTGTTAATTTCTCAAAGAACCAAATTTGGCTTTTTGGATTCTCTGAAGTTTTTTTTATTTCTCAATTTCATTTATATCTGCTATGATCTTATTGTCTATTTCTTCTGGCTTGCTATGAGTAGGATACTCTTCTTTTAATTTTGCCTTTAGAAGTGCAGTTAGATAGTCAATTTAAGTTTTTCTTCTTTTTTAGTGTAAGCTTTTTGGTCCTACATTTCCTCCTCAGCACTGCACATGCTGTATCCAACAGAATTTGATATGTTGTTTTCATATATATATATATATATTTAAAATGATACCAGGATTACATAAGTATTAAATAAAAATATAGTGGAATCCCATATGTCCCGCTGTCTACATCTCCCACATTTTTCCACATTTACAACATCCTTCATTAGTACTCCAAAATATTTTCATGAATTGTAACAAATGTTCTTTTCTTATGTCCATTTATCTGAAGATATTTACTGACTTCACTTGCAATTTCTTTTTAGACCCACTCTTAATTGAGTGTGTTGCTTAATATCCATATATTTGTAAATTTTCCCCTTTTTTGACCATTATTGTTTTTCAACTACATTGAATTATGAACAGAAAAAGTGATTTGATAGTATCAAACTTTTTAAATTTATTGAGACCAGCCCTATGAGCCAGTTTATGGTTTTTCACAGATAAGGATCCATGAGAGCTAGAAAGGAATGAATATCCTATTGTTTGGGGGTGAATTGTTCTAGAAATATCTGTTAGGTGTACTTAACTTACATTATTCAGCCCTCGGTTTCTGCATTTATCCCCTCTCTAGATGTTCTATCCAATGCCAATAGTGGTGTATTATAGTCTCCAACTCTTATTGAAGAGATATCTATATCTCCCTTCAGTTTTCCCCATTAGTGCCTCATGTGTAATGGGGTACCCAGGTTAGGTGCATAAATATTTATTACAGTTATTTCTTGTTGGCGAATTGCCCATTTTATTATTAATTATTGAGCATCTACATCTGTTATAAGAAAATTTTATTTAAAATTTATTATTTCTGATATTAGTATCACTACTCTAGATTTTGTATGTTTACAATTATGGTGGAAAATTTTTCCAAACTTTGCAATTTCAACCTGATAATGCCCTTATATCTGAGGTGATATCTTGTAGACAGCTGTATTAATCAAAATTCTCTGGGAAACAGAATCAACAGGAGATATCTGTCAATAGCATGAGATTTTATGAGTCTTTCAATTACCATGGGGATGCACAAGTCAAGGTTCCACAGGCTGGTTGCACACCAGGGGCTCCAATGAAATTCCAATGAAGGTACTTGATGAGTTTCCAGAAGACATTGGCTGTCCAAAGATGCACTGAGAAATTCTCCCTTAATGCTGAAATCATTTCCCCTTTTAAGACATTCAACTGAGAGGATAAAGTTGTCATTCAGTGCTGAAGATAGTATCACTGATTTATGTAGATGTAATCAGCTATCTATGCAGTAAACTCACTGGTGACTAAAGTTTATAAATATTCTTTTATTTCAATTAGCCCAGTGTTTGCTTGACCAAACAAGTCGGCAAAATTACCTTACTGACTTGACACATTAGCCGAACCATCACAGTCCACTCCTTGTCAACTCAGCAACTATACACATTGCCTTAAATGATATTTAGTCTCTAAGTAAAAACAATAACAGACATGCATACATAAATATTTCCACCTAACAATGTTCAAATCTCATGCATACACCAGGAAATTCATTAATTTCCTAAAAATAAGGTCCAAGTTCTTGGGTAATCTTCACTCTTAAACTTGACATCCTTAAATATTATTAAATGAAACGAATTGAACTTTCATATGATAGAAGAAAAAATGGGGGAAAAAACAAAGAAATTTGTTTCCTGTGCATAGCATTCATACTCATAACAAAACAAAGAAGAAAGATTCATGACTATTATTGTTCATGTTTCTGTAACTGGTCATGTGGTTAAAATTCATATTTATTGCTACTTTTATCCACTACCCATTCCATTTTCCCAATACCCTCAGCAAGCATTTCATTTGGCTGTGGTTCTTTGCCTGTGGGGTTATCCAAACATTCCTTCCTGAAGATTCTGAGTCAATTTTAGTCCTGCTCTGATTGAGTTGTTGCAATTTTCCATGACTTTAATCACAGATCATCACAATACTAGGAGACACCCTGGAGGATCTCTTGTATTCCATACAAACTCTTCTTTACCCCATTATATAGATGCAGTTGTTTTTGCCATTGATAGTCAGGATCAGTCACCCCATCCAGTAGAGTAATTCCCTTTTTTGCCTGTTTATTCAGAGGTAAAGGGAGCCCAAAGAGGCCAGGTGGCTGTGTTAACTTCCAGTTCAATGGAATCATTGTTTTGTTCCCTGGTGGCAGTACACCTCTTTTTGGGGCTAATTCATGTAGACAAGCAGAGCTTAAGGTTGTAGTAAAAGGAAGCAAAATTTTCCTAGAAGGTCACTAGGGGTAATAATGAGTGGTGCCAAAGCCATTTCCAGTCCTTGATTCCTGGACCCAAGAATCTTGGGTGTGGGAGAAACAGCATCATAAGGTGGATTCTTATTTAGAGCACACACAGCCTCCTGGAAAGCATTGCCCCAGACCTGAAAGGTATTGGCACCTGTCATTATAATTGAGTCTTCAAAAGGTCATTCCACCAGTCTATTAATCCAACTGATTCAAAGTGATGGGGAACATGGTAAGACCAGTGAATTCCATGGACATATTCCCATTCCTGCACAACATTTGATGTGAAATGGGTTCTTTGATCAGAAGCAATGCTGTGTGGAATGCCATGGCTGTAGATAAGACATTCAATAAGTCTATGGATGGTAGTTTTGGAAGACACATTGTTGGTAGGAAATGCAAACCCATATCAAAATATCATTCAAGGACTTGCACCCTATTCTGTAAGGAATTAATGTATTTTCACTTGTATGCAGGAGAGTTGAACATTGTTAGGTGGAAATATATATATGCATGTCTGTTATTGTTTTTACTTAGAATTTAAGTATGGTTTAAGGTAATGTGTATGGTTACTAAGTTGACAATGGGTGGACTGAGATGGTTAAGCTAATGTGTCAACTTGACCTGGTAATTGTACCCAGGTCTTTCATCAAGTAAGCACTGGGCTAATTGTAATACAAGGAAAATTATGGGCATTAGTCATCAGTGAGTTGACTGCATAGATGGTTGATTACATCTACATGGACCATGGAGATTGCCATGAGGAATGAGTGATGCTTTATCCAATCAGTTGAATTCCTTAAAAGTGGAAGTGATTTTCGCATTCAGAGAGAAATTCTCAGCTGATCTTTGGACAGCCAACGTCTCCCTGAAACTCAACATCCTTCAGTGGATTTTCATCAGAGCCCCTGGTTTGTAGCTTACCTTTGGAACCTGAACCTGTTCATTCCCAAGGTCAGGTGAGAGAATCTTCTAAACCTCATACTATTTAGAGATATCACCAATTGATTCCATTTCTCAAAAGAACCTTCCTAGTACAGACTCCCATGTCAGGCTTACTTAAAGAATTCCATCCTCCTCATTCTGAATATTTTGGGAGGGGTCATATTTTAATGGGTTGACCCACCTGTCAGTTCTCAGAAAGCCAATGGTGAGGACTTTAGAGGATATAGAGGGCTTTGCATTGACCCAGAATGACCCAGAATGAAAGTCTCAATCCCAGAATGGATTCTCATGCCCAGGGTCTTGTGGAATCCTCAGGGGGATTCTGGGTGGGGTCTCATTACCATGTGGTCTGTTGGCCATGTTTTCTGTTGGCCTTGTTGTCTTGAGTTTTAGTCACCTTCCACCTTTCACTACGCTAACCTACCTCAACTCTGTCCTCATATCCTTATTGTCAAGGGGGTGCTCAGGGAGGATAGCCATTCTTCTGTGGATATTTCCTGCTGTTTAGGGCAACAATCCCTACTTGACAGGTTGTAAACCTCTCTAGCTATTCTGTTGTTGAGGGAAGATGGGTCTTCCACCCTGGTTGAACTGGATGATATCCCTGCATAACTAATAAGGTCTTGATTCTGTGAGAAATAAACAATTAGAATTTTGAATATACATTGTCCCACTGAAAAGATAGAGATGATGGTGGTAAGTGGACCCAAAAAGGGGACCATGACATACTAGACCACAAGAGTGAGAAAGACCAGGTTACTTCAGAGACAGCAGCCTCCCAAAGTTGATTGGAAAAAACATTCTTCATTGATAATTTTTATGCTGTTGGTTAACTCTAGGGAGAGAAGGTGGTAGATCTGCTATGTTCATCAAAAACTGTCAACCCAAGTTCAAATGGTGGTCATTATAAGACAGCTAGGAGAGGTATAAGGAGACATACCTAGACATAAACTGACAAAGAATAGGCAAGAAGACTATCATATTGTAAGCAAAATAAAGATAATACTTAAGAGAGTCACTCTGTTTTTTATAGGCTGATTTATTAACTTCTTAGAAAATGAATTAAATTTACCAGAACTTTTAACATATTCAATAACCCTCAGTATACAATCTGGAATAAAAAGATATCATCTTCCTCTTCAGGAATACAGGCACAGTACTTAATGCTAATCAAAGCACAAGTTCCTGTTTGAGATGCAGTTAATAGATCTTAGCTTTAGGTTTCCAATACCATACATGCTATCACCATGGGAGCAGGCCATAATGCCAACTGTGTTTAAGTTATACTCACATCACTCTGGTAATTACTGGCCATTTACAATGGGCACCTCTTTTGATCCTAGAGGGACGAGGAAGGTAAGCCTCCAGTGTTTCACTGGCCTGGTGGAAAGAACCCTTCAGCACCATGAAACAGAACGAGTCTGGAGACAATGTCCATTGTATATCTGTCACTATCGAGCCATTGCCAGCTGCTGCAAGAGTCCAAAAACTGCAATGTACTCTCCATCCACTCCATGTTCAGAGATGTGATAGATACCTTTATTATTTTTAGCATTAGAGTGACTAACCTGGCCAATAACTCAAATGGAGAAGTACTATGCAGTGTACTAAAGATCTGGTTTGAATGCACAAGAGAGTTTGATGATACTGAAGTCTATTTCTCTTAATTTTTACATACTTTCTAAACACTTCCAATGTGAAGGATAACATTTAAATGAACTTAGTTATTTCTGTACTTTGCTTTTTATTTCTACACCATTAACATGATGACGTTAATTAAAAGGTATTTCACCTTAGCAGTACAGGATACAGCATTTTCTCCATTATTTTATGAAAATCTAAGATTCCAAATGGAATCAAGGTTATCTTTCCTTACCACTGATTTAATATGCAGATTGAGGTGGCCAATAACAAGTTTCCCTGTTATGAATTAACTTTTTATTATTAATATTAATTTAGGTTTATATTAAAATATGGCTTTCTGGAAATAGCCATTTAAATGCTACAATTTAGACAAGGGGCTTATAAGCATCCTATATTAACCATAACCATATAAACTAGTTACTTTACCTTTAAACATCTTTATTAAATTACAATTAATCAAAGAAATTTACTTTATCTTAATTTTATAAATCATGAACTCACAATTTTCATCATACTACTGATTTAGTGCATAGAATGGTTTATTTAACGTGCATTCAGTGAACCTAGGGAGAAAATAACCAAAGTAAATAAAATTGAAACCATTATAGTTTATGCAAGGAATGTTTTTATCCCTTCCTATACAGTAGACTATAACATCTTTTCTTTAATAAAATTCTAAAAGTGTGAATAATCTTAAAAGAATACTGACTGATAGGTTCTGGGATATATTATAATTGTTTAATTTTCTTAAATTATATTTTAGAAAAGATCTTTACATAGCTTTCAAGGAATTTTGGTTTACTTACTGAAATTTGGTAAAAGGATTAATAACCACCCTTTTTTAAGGCTGTTAAAATATTTAAATTTTGGAATCACAGGGAAAACTGATTTGTAATTCCTGGTCTAGTAAGTAAGCATTCATTTAATTATTAACATTTTAAATAAAGCTCTGTTAAGAATTTTCATTTCTTAATTTAACATTGCCACCCTGATGTATAAATACATACACTGAAGAAATAAGCATATAAAATTAGAGCTATACACAAACAACTCACTAATGTTACTGATAATATTTATTCTCTTACAAACAAAATTTAACAATGAAATAATCTTTAAAAAAACTCTTTGAAGGCTTTTTCTAATTAATTTGCAGTGTGACCATGCAGTTTTGCAGAAGAATTTCACTTCTTTTAATCATTGGCTTATACCCAAATTGTTCCCAGTGCTTTAAAATACAATTTACAACATTCCCTTTACTTCAGAACTTTGCGTATTTCCCAGTTTGTCTTTGACAGATCTTGGATGAGCAACACTAATTCCTGTATATATTCATTGAGGTCATTGAAGTCTCTGGGACACTGGTTTCTGGCATGCCTTTCTTCTTTTAGGAGCCTAAACACTCAAGATGAGAGGGCTCCCACTCCTCAGTCCTCAGAAATAATAGGACTCCAGTGGCCACTGAAATGGTAGAGTGGAAGTGCAACCCTGAGGTTAAAGAATTCCACCAGGCAGCAATATAGGTCATACCTCTGGTCATGAGAGAAATCAGAATCATTAATACCTGTGGAAACACAGGAGACAGGGGTGTCTCAAATTTGCCTTCCCCTGAGTCAAGGGGGGAAGGAGAAATTGTCATGAAATAACCAGAAGCAAAGGCAAACTCAGTTTAGAATTATCATCACAATAGCTGAAGTCTAAGAGTGAGGTGAAGTTAGTAAGTTAGTGACAAATAACCATAATCAAAGGTAAGTTTTGCTTGTAATTTACATTACTAAAGCAAGCAAGCACAGAGATGATATTAGACCGGAAGTAACCATAAACAAAGTTAAACTAGTCTAAGATTATCAAAAAAATAGTAGGTTCTATGCTAAATCCACCCAGTTACTGCAATCTGAGATATTATCTTTCTGCTGCTTTGTAATATAAAGGCAACAGCCATCCCAAGGAGCAGAGACTGTCTGCAATTACAAGGAAGAGAGTCCCATCCATTTGCTGCATTGGACCTAAGCCTCCTCTCAATTAGAGGTGAAATGGGCGTCACCAACAAAGTATCCTCAAGATTGGGGAATGAATGGTGTACTAGAGTAGATTTACTGGTATTCTGGTATAGACTTATTGTGATTCTAGAAATGGAAGAACTTTCACCATTGATGTGGAGGTAGTAGCCACTGGAGGTTTTGAGGGAAGGAAGAGGAAAAAACAAGTGTAATATGGGGACACTTTTGCGATTGGTAATTGTCCTGAATGACATTGCAATGACACATACAAGCCATTATATATTGTGTCATAACTTTCAATATTTTGTGGGACAGAGTGTAAACTGCAATTTAATCAATAAACCACACTTATTGGCAATGCTCCAAAATGTGTTCATCAATTGTAACAAATGTTCCACACTAATGAAGGATGTTGTTAATGTGGGAAAATGTGGTCAGGTAGGGAGTGGAGCATATGGGAATCCCCTATATTTTTTTATGTAACATTTATGTAATTTAAGTATCTTTAAAATTTTTTTAATATATTTTAAAAATTATAAAAATAATGGCATCTCTATGATATCATTATTCCTAGTTACAGTATCTATTAAGTTTCCACTTAAAAATAATTTTGGAACTTTCATTTATTAACTAATCAAATAAAATTATGTTATTAGTAACATTAATGTTGCTAAGTTTTTCTGTTCTACTAGCAATTGAACTAATTTCATGTGATTTAGTTTATACATCATATTCAATTACAAGATAGTATAGACAATTGATGATTTATTTTTAGATTACCTTTCATCATTATCCAATTTGTAACAGGGAAACCTTACATCTGATTTATGAGATCTAGGCAGAATGGATTTGACAAAGTTAAACCAAACACAGATTAGGACAGAAGTTGGAATTTTACACTCACTTATCTTAAGGAAAGACCTGCCTTTTGCATCACCTAAAAGCAAAGCTCCCAGTTTCTGTCCATGGCAGAAAAAATCATGCAGGAACCTCAAACTTCATTCAATCAAGAAAATCCTTGTGTATCTGTGAAGAAGAGAGCTAAGGGGTCTAGAGAAGACCGGCCCCCAAGAAGACATGAGTAAAGGCTGCTCTTGGGGATACATCCCATTAGTTACCACCCAGTAATGGGTAAAGCTCTTTGAGTCTTATCCACTGGAAGGATTGGATTGTTACAAGGGAATAGGCAGGAAGATTGGAATAGATATGGCCTTTTAAAACATGGACTAGAGGTGGGGGAGATTTAATAAATGGCCTAAATCTTGATTTCCAATTCATTTTCCTCATTAGGCACAATAAAGTTTAGAGAGGCCCGTAGCACAGGCTAGGACTGAGTACTTGGCTCCTATGCTAATTTAAAAATTAAGATTCTCAACTGCCATGTAAATGGTCAAGGATCACCAGGATCTCCTCTGGTTGATGGTTCACACATGGTTTCAATTCCCTTTCCTCCTTGCCTGGGACAAGGCCTCAGTGATCTACATGGTGGGAGAGCTTGGGGCCAGGTTCCTGCCAATGTGGAGCCTACATTCAGGTAAACCTGAGGTGATAGTGTATATAACAGTGCTAGTTAAAGTTGAGCCTGACTCTGGGCTTTATGCCTGCCCACTGCTCACCTGCTTCTTCTGGGACGTTGGTTTGAGATTGCTGAAAACAATGGAAGTTTGGGGACCAAGGACAGTTTCTGCAGCTTTCTATGGATATCTGAGGCAGACTGGAGTTCCTAAGAAGATCTGGCCTTCTTAGAGTTAGTATCTATCATGAAGGTAATATTATTGCCTCTACCAGATTTTTTTGAAATAAGTCTGGATTACTAAGTTCCACCACAGAATAATTTCCTTTAGCTCATTTAAAATTGACCAGTTTAGTAGTTCATTTCTTCATCCTTTTAAGGAGACCTGATTACCACAGCAGTACATAAACGAATTTTTTTTTCATTTTATGCATAGATTATAGACTACGCTATGATAAATTATTCTACCCTATTCCTAATGGTTTACTAAAAATTACTTTGCAGGAATAAAGAAGTTATACTTTGTAACATAAGATTTGTTCTGGGTTATGGAGGGGCCTACTCTGATGATCTTGAATATGTTCCTCAAAATAACAAAGGCAAATTGGTAGAATGAACAGAAAGAGGAAAATTCTAAGAAGATAATTGAATGAGGAAATTACCACTTTTCTTACATATCCATAGCCAAGAATCAGCATGCCTGAGAAATTTACCAACATGACCCTCATAATAGATTTCTTGCTCATGGGATTCCCTGATGACTGGTTGCTACAGAAACTCTATGCCACACTCTTCTTCCTCATTTACCTGGCAGCACTCATGGGGAATCTCCTCATTATCACCTTCACTACCATTGACCAGCATCTCCAAGTTCCCATGTATTTCTTCCTGAAGAATTTGTCCTTCATTGATATTTGCTATAACTCTGTCACTGTTCCCAAATCCATCATGAACTTGCTGACAAATAGACATTCCATCTCCTTCCAAGGATGTGCTTCATAGATTTTTCTTTTTCTTTTCTTGGTGGCACAGAATATACCCTTCTTACAGTGATGTCCTATGATCGCTATGCTGCCATCTGCCATTCTCTGCACTATGTAACCATGATGAATAGACGTTCTTGTGTGAGGATGGTGACGGTGTCATGGTTCAGTGGCTGTATCAGTGGCTACATTCATGTAGTAGGTACATTTTCTGTCAGTTTCTGTGGGTCCAACGTAGTGCATCAGATTTTCTGTGATATTCCATCATTGCTTATACTTACCTGTTATGGAGAAAATAATTTAGAATATACATTTATTATTGCTAGCTCTGGTTTGACCTTTGTATGTTTCATTTTAATGATTGTTTCTTATGTTCACATTTTCTCCACTGTTCTAAGTATTCCATCCACTCAAGGCAGGTTTAAAACTTTCTCCACCTGCATGCCCCACCCTACTGTAGTGACATTTTTCCTCTTCTCTGGATTCATTGCATACTTAGGTTCCATCTCAAAATCCCCATCATCACTGAACCTCTTTATGTCTGTGTTATATTCTCTATTTCCTCCCACCCTGAATCCTGTCAATTACAGCCTGAGAAACAGGGACATGAAGATGGCCTTTGTAAAAATGTTTGGTGGAATAATCGCCTCAAAGATTTAAATGTCTAAAATATTCAAGACTCCATTAAGTTCTATAGCATTTCTAATTATTTGTAAATACTCATTTATTTTAAAATTATCTATGACTCCGTTGTTCCTGCTACATAAGATTCTGCATTTTATAATGTTAAATGCATCTGAAATTTTATGAGTCTTGGCAACTTCCAATCCAGCGGAAATTTTCAGAGGGTTATTTTCACATCAACAGGCCATAGGTGTGGGTATTATTGTTCAATTTCCATTCATCCTCACCAACACCAATCTCTTTATTACCTAGGGCAATTATAATAGTTTCAAAATTAACATATTTTATTTCAATTACTGAGAGCGCTTTTTTCCATTTTATTCTTGTTGTAATGAAAATGAAAATGAATATTCTAAATCTGAGATCTTTTTCTCTTTCACTTTTTATATTGTTGAGTATTTTTATAAGCTATAAGAGCTGAATTCTATAAAAACATTAGTTCCTCTACTGTGGCCTTGGAAATATTGCATTCAGAATAGTGTTTGAGATAATTTATGAGCATAATATATTTTTAGCAGAAGTTCCCCATCGTCTAATTACATAATGACAGTTTTAAAAGTCAAATAGCATAGTCATCACTGCATGGTAACTAAGAGTATATAATGATCACATTTCCAGAAACAGCAATATTATGAAAAATCCACATTTCTTTCATCTTCAGATTTCATATTTCCATATTTTAGCCTTTATATAAATAAAATAAATAAATTTAAACAAATTAATAAATTAA
>JAQZBX010094184.1:0-12056 GCA_029593785.1 Cabassous unicinctus | reverse complement strand
AAACAATAGTCTTACAAATTTAACTGTACATATGATTTCAGTGTGATGCCATATCTTACAAATAACCCTGGTTAATTTAAGCCTATATAGAAAATGAATTTCTTTAGATCTTTGTAAAAATTTTAAAAAGTAAACTACAAGCAAGAAACTACTGCCTAGAAGATAGTTCAGGATCTTAATAACTCTTTAGCTAAAAACAAAAAGTTTAACCACAAGTCTAGCATATCTAATCTTAAACATCAGAGCAAGAACTACTATGCCATAAGTTACTGTTCTTAAAAAGTTAACATCCTGTCACCATGAAACTGAAAGCGCTTTGACGTCTACAACCTTACATAACTTCAAAGAGAATGCTTACGCTTGCCAAAAAATAAAATATAAAAACTAAGTTTATCTTACAATAATGTCAGTCGCCAGTCGTCAGTTGTCAGTCGTCATCGTCAATTCTCACTTAATTTAATATACAACTCATCACTTTCGCCAACTCCCTTAAACCACCTTCAACCTGCTCCCTCATGCCTCGGCTGGACCGCGACAGAGGAGTATCGAAATTGTGTGCCAAATGTACTCTGTGAACCTTGTAATAATCAGATGATATTATCTCATAATCTGTAATAAATGTTCCACCACCGTGTGGTGTGATCATAGTGGGGTGTTGTTAGGGAATTCTGCACATGTGCATGATTGTTTTGCAAGTTTACAACCTCTATCATAAAAATATATTTAAAAATAACAATAGGGTGGGTTGTTTGAAAAATACACCAAATGTAAGATAAGGAGTATAATTAGTAGTAAGATTTTGATAATAATCTTTCATAATTTGTAACAATTGTCTCATAATAATGCAAGGTGTTGGTAGAGGGTAGATGTATGGGACCCCTGTATGATGTTATGAATGTTTGCTCTGTAAGTTCATAATTTTTACTATAAACTGATTGTTTATGTATGTTCATGTATAAATGTTATAAAAATAATAATAATGTTGTTTGGGGGAAAATACTTTGGTTAGTAGTAATTTTTTGAGGATGCTCTTTAAACATTAGTAAAAATGTTTAACAACAATGCAAGGTATTGGTGGTAAGGTGAAGTAGGAGAGTCCTGTATGATGAAATGTATGTTTTTTTTTAAAGTTCACAACTATTGCTATACACTAATTTTTTTTGTATGTTCATGTATGATTGAAATACTTCAATAAATTTTAAAAAACCTAAAGGAGAATGTTCAAAAAGAAAAATACATTCAGCCAATCTCACAAGATAGAAATGAGCCTCAACACCAGGGCTACAGCTTCTAGCAGGGACATCCTCCAGAACCACTGGGCTCCTTTCACTCTTACTTGTCTCAGGATAATATTTACAACACCCAGCAAGAATGGAGTAAACATCCCAGCACTCCTGGCCTACCATCCGGGCTCTGAGCAGAATGCCTGCATGCCCAAACCTGGTGTTTACTTTTGCTGGGGACAAGTGGCTTTACCATCCAGTGCTTCACTTTCCACTTTTGTGAAGTGAGGACAATAATAGAAGATGGAATTATGCAGCACATTCTAAGAGCTTAGCCTTTCCTTCTGCATCCTCAGAACTCAGTTAATGGGAGTCTCTGTCACCACTACTGTCAGAGCTAAGGCTGAGGAAAATGTGCTCCAAAGGCTCCTGGAGCCAAACCCAACAGTATGAGGATCAGTCAGTCAAGAATTTCTCACTGTCACCAATAATTCAGGAACATTTAATACAGAAAGTGTTGAGAACAAGTTACTTAGTGATAACGTAGCCACTAAAAGCTTTGTATATTAAAATGTAAAACACACATTTTTCATGCTTTTAATATTCAACTTTTTAAAAACTGTGTATTTTCATAACATAAGCTATAATGACAAATGATTTTTTTGGTTAGCAGGATGAAAATAATTAAATAAAAAAATTAAATATTTATGTTGGTTATTGCTGGGTTGTATGCATATAAGGGAATTAAATTGAATTTTTACCTTTATATATTCTATAAATTTTATTTATATTTAATTAAAAATGCCCACAATTAAATATTTTAACTATTTTTATTATACATGAGCTACATTTTACTGAAGTACCTTTTGAAACAGAGGTAAGAAAAAAAAAATCACTGATAATATGACTGCCTAGAGAAACTACTAACATTTTATTTGGATTCTATCAAACTTATTTATAAAGTTATTTAAAAAACAAAATGAGCAATACTATACAAATTCTCTAACTTAATTTCATACTTAAATAATTTATTCATGCCCTTCTAGATTAATAAACATACTTATAAATTAACTTTTCTATTGCTTGCACATAATTCCTTCTGATATGTGTAACATAAACTAGTCAGTTATATTTCTATGTTTAGTTTGTTTCCATTTTTAATTTCTATGGGCATATACAAATTAAAACAATAAAGTAGTATGTTTACCAAATGAGCTATACCATCTGTGATAAAATATGGATGTTGGGCACAACACACCCCTAAATGTCAGTGAGCATTAATACTACACCCTGATAAAGGCATTCTGACTATATATATCATATTCAGGGAGAAGATCACATCACTTCTTTGGAGATAATCTTCAGTTAAACCATGGTAGCAGTCAGAGTTCTCCACTCTTTGTCATATTACAACTGAGGTGTGACTCCTAAATAACCTTCCAAGTCAAGGGCTGAATGGACCCCTCCCTGAGAACCATATACTCAAATCCAAGGCAATGCCTGGATTTCCCTGGGGCTCCTAATGTGTTTCCCTTAAGAGTAAATATACAGATGATCTCAAATATATTGGGTCAGGATTCATCTGAATATTTGTAATATTTATTAAATTACATAACAACACTGAAAATGATTTATGTAATGATTTTAGTTTAGCTTTCTCCTTCCATCCTGAATTTTAATATTATTTCTTTCTTTTTAAAACATTTCCACACATGGAACTCAGATAAATACTTCCCATATTTTACCTTTTATATTCTGTAAGAAGTATCTCTGAATTTAAGTTTTGGCTCTATTTTTTCTGCCTGTTTACCTATTTTTATGATATGTGCAAGTCAGAAAAATAAGTTCTCATCTCCATATTGTGTACCTATCAATAAAGTTGAAGAAAATTTGTATAACATTTTTTTGTGGGAGGAAATAATGCACTTCATACATTTATCAGGGAATAGAAAGTCACCTGGGACAGATACATGTGGGAAAAGGGCAGAACTCAAATGTGCACCCAAGGGGCTAGAAAATGCCTGAGAGAGTAGAATGAGAATTTTCCAGGCTTCTGATATAGAATCTGGAAATTTATGCTCTGAACATATACTAAAATATTTTGGAAAATCTGTCTAGTGTTGGGCTCAACTTGTAAACTACTTCACAGCTAACCTAATTCCAGAATTTGGCAATCAGAACTCTGGCTCCAAGAACAGAGATGGCTCCAAATTTACAATCACTGTTGTTAAAGAAGCTCCTTAAAACACGTTGAGTAGTGGGCAGCTTTTTGGTTTGGTTCTTTGTCTGCTCTTGGGTTAAGTGTGCATCAGATTTGCATGATCCTCAAGTGCCTACCCCTGGCTCAAAGCTCTTTTTCTGCCCAGGATTCTCCATAAGGATGCCTTGACTTCCTTGTTCCATAAACTGTAGATGATAGATTTGCGCATGGATGCCACCACTGTATAGAAGAGGGTGAGGAGTTTGTCCAGTCTTGGAGAATGGCTGGCCTTGGGTCTCAGGTAGGTGATGGACCCTGAGCCATAGAAGTGTATCACTACCCCCAGGTGGGAGGAAGTGGTGGAATGAGGTGAGGGCATGACCAGCACAGCAGCTAGAATTCTCCCGTAGGAAGCCATGGTCAGCAAAAGTGGGCTTGATATGCAAAGGACTGCCAAGACAAAGACTGCCGCATCAGTAGGGGATATATCCCCACAGGTGACTGTCAGGATGGGTGGGAGGTCACAGAGGAAGTGGCCTATTTCACAGGGGCTACAGAAGTCCAAGGATAAAATATAGTCAGTCTGGCCCAAGCCAACCAGGCACCCCACCCCCCAAGAAGCCACTGCCAGGTGGGCACACACCCCAAAACTCATTCATGTTGCATAGTGCAGTGGGGTGCATATGGCCAAATGGTCGAGAGCCATGGCTGCCAGAAGGCAGCACTCACTAATAGCAAAAAAAGGTGAAGAAGAACATTTGCATTGGGCAGCCCTCTCTGGAGATCCCTTGGGTCTCACTCACCAGACTTTGCACACCTTGAGTGTGACAGAGGAAGTGTAGCCAATCTACAAGAGGACAAGGTTCCCAGGAAGAAGTACATGGGTTTGTGGAGCCCTGGGCTGGGCCAGATGGTGAGGGTGATGAGAGCATTGGCATCCACGAAGTGAAGAACAGGAGTAGGATGAGAGCGAAGAGAAGGGCACCCTGCTCAGGGACCTCAAAGAAGCGGGCAAAGGCAAAGCGCTTGATAGACATGCTGTTCTCCTGCCACAAGGAGCAATTGAGTCATATGGCCTGTAAAAGGGAGTGGTGGGGATGGTAAATGAGAAGAATTAGAAGGGTCTTGCTAGCCAATCACCTCAGGGCATTCCCTTGCAGTTTCATCTGGTGAGATAGGATTAATGAATGTGATATCAATGTTGCCTATTTACTATCTGATACGAATGTTTATTTTTAAGGATTTCTAAAGAGTTAATGAATTTGAGATAATCTCTTCTTTTGACTTGCTATAACAGTTCAGTTTCTTTTTTTAATTTAATTTTTTTTTTAAAAGATACTTAGATTACATAAATGTTTAAAAAAATTTTAGGGGTTCCCATATGCCCCAACTCTCACAGCTCACACAACCTCCCACATAAACATCCTTCATTAGTGTGGTGGCACATAATTGCAATTGATAAACACATCCTGGGGGATTGCCATTAAACATGGACCATGGATCAAATTATAGACCACAGTCTCTCCCACAGAGTTCTGCATGTTATGCGATGATATAAAATGGCCTATATCTGTCATTGCAATGTCACACAGGATGATTCCAAAGTCCCCCATATTCCTCTATATTACAACTACTTTTTCCTCTCCCTGCCCCCAGAGACTTCAATCACCACTGGCTCCACATTGATGTTGTAATTTCTTTCACTGCTTGAATCACCATATGTCTATAGTTGAACACCAGTAAGTCCACTCTAGTCCATAGCTCTTCCCCTCATCCTGAGGAGTCTGGGATGGTGATGTCTACTCCATCTCCAATTGAGAGGGGGTTTATATCCCATGGGGAAGGGGATGGGATTATCCTGCCTGCAGCTGCAGACTCTCTCCATTCCCTGGGGTGGCCGTTGTCCATCATCATCTCCACACCAGTTTTCCTGGGTGAGTCCAGTGAGCTGTAGAGTAGGAATTGCTGCTTCACTGAGTTTCTGGGCCCAACTGGCACATGGACAGCCCAAAGACTGAAGTCTATGGACTTACACCTACAAACACCAGCACCAAGTATAGGTTTGAAAAGAAGGGAGAGTTGAGCCATGTGCAGGGAAAACCTAGTTGAGTCCAACTTTGTCAGTCTCAGGAACACAAATTCCAAAGTAGGGCCCACTGGCAAGGCACCAAATACCAAAGCTATCTACCCTGACATAGGACCTTGGTGTCTCCAGAATCCTCAGGAGCCCCACTCTTTGGGGTGATATCCACTTTGGAATTCTATGAGATCCTACTTGGATGTGTGTAAGCGATACTTCTGGGATGACCTCCCAACTCATTTTGAAGTCTCTTAGTCATATAAACTCATTTGTCTTTACCTTTTCCCCCTTTTATTCAAGGTCTTTTTCCAGTCACATTGCCAGTTGGCACTTGGTAGCAGTCCCTCGGTACCAGGGAGGTTCATCCCCAGGAGTCATGTCCCATGCTGGAAGGAAGGTAATGCATTCATATGCTGAGTTTGGCTTAGAGAGAGGCCACATTTGAGCAACAAGGGGGCTCTCAGGAGGCAACCCTTATGCACCCCATAACAATAGGCCTAGTTTCAATTTCAAGAACAAAGACTCATGAGGCTAATCATCAATATCAAGGGCCCATCAGTGGATCATCCTCCTTCACCAGTCACTGCCCCTGCACTTGGGTGACTGTTGGTGCTCCCTTAGGGAATGTGGCAGAGGTCTCCAAGATGGGAATTCGGTATTCTCTCATTTATTGAGTGATTCTCCATACACTGTGACAATGCCCTGTGAACATTTGAACATTTTTAATACATTATATTTATTCTCAGGTGAACTTCCTCCCATGCAACCTTCATCCCTGACACCCCAATCCAACCATCCTTCCCCACCCCAATTGTAACCCTTCTGTGATCCAAAGCTTCTTCAAAGATGAAACCATTACAGTAGCTAAATACAAATAATAGAAAAATGGAATAATAATAAGGTTAAATGTAAGAGATAAAATACATTAAAATTTTTAAAACTAAAAATAAAATAAAATTAAAAGATTGGAATATTAAAAAAATGAAAAATATAAAAAACTTTTTTTTGACAATTTGCCTTTCATCACTGCAATATCTCATGTCCAGTCTGTACTGTGGTACCATCCCCCTCTCATTCCTCAGTGTCTCACTATTTTTTCATTTTGTTTTCAAAGATGTTTTAAGTCACAGCAAAGTCACACACAGAATAGAGTAGACTCTCATATACCCAACATCCTCTCCCTTTCTCACCCCCATATTATTACATTTTGTATGTGAATGGTAGCATTGTTATAACTGATATACAAATAGTGAAACATTGTTACTAAACATTGTCAATGGTTTACACTATGATTTATATTTTAGACTGTACACTTCTATAAATTATGATGATATTTACCATGTCCTGTGGCCATCATTGTATGGTAATGAAGAACATTTCCTTTGACCATTAAATACCCCCTGTTTGATCTTTTCTATTCCTCCCACCCCACCCCCCAGGGCCCCATGATGACATCTCTCTTGACTCATTGGATGACAAGTTTCATAGTTTCATGTAACAAGAGGTCTTGACACACTGGTTTGTCCTCCCAATTAGGAACCACCCTTCCTCTTGAGAGACCCCCACCTATTTCTGAACAAATTGGTCCCCCCAAAGAAGGGAGTGCAACTCCTTCTGGCTCATTATGTGGGTCTCCATCCACTGATACAACACATTATGATAGAATGAACACTCACACACTTCCTAGAAGCCTGTCCCGGGTGCACTCTGTCCCGAATGCCCACCCCCCAACCAATATTCTAAAAAGGTGACCTTTCTTGTCATTTTGCCATAAGAGTATTCCCACCTCTGTACTTTCAACCTCATAACTACAAATCCCCAGTGTTCAGCTGGTCCCTCTCCCAACCCTCCCCCCAGCATCCTGGACATTCTGACCCACCCTTCCCAATCTACACACCTGTCAATGTTGCACCACCCAACCCAATAATATCACACCCTCTTGTCCTATCCCTTCAATATGCAACAACACTCTGTCACTTTACCATAGATTATGTCCATATGGGTGATGGCTCACAATCTTCTCTTCTCTTTCTATTACTTGTAAACCTAACTTACAGACAATAGCTTTCTGAGACTGCTCAACTTCCTTAATTCATATCAGTGAGATCATGTACTGTTCATCCTTCATTGCCTGGCTTGCTTCACTCAACATAAGGTCTTCAAGATTCATGAATGTTATCCCATGTGTTAGCACTTTATTCCTTCTTACAACTGAGTAATATAACATTTTATGTATGTACCACATTTTGTTTATCCATTCATCTCTTGATGGGCACCTGGGTTGATTCCAACTTTTGGCAATTGTGAACAATGCCACTATGAACATTGGTGTGCATATATCTGTTCATGTCTTTGCTTTCAATTCTTCAGGGTATATACACAGCAGTGGAATCACTGGATCATATGGAAGTTCTATAGTTAGTTTTCTGAGGAGCCACCCAACTTTCCTCCACAGTGGGTGGACCATTCTACATTCCCACCAGCAGTGGATGAGTGTTCCCATTCTTCCACATCCTCTTCAACACTTATATATAGTCTGCTGTTTTTTTAATAGCCACCATTCTAATTGGTGTGAGATGGTATCTCATTGTAGCTTTGATTTCCATTACCCTAATAGCTAGCAATATTGAGCATATTTTCATGTGCTTTTTAGCCATTTGTATTTCTTCCTTGGAGAAGTGTCTTTTCTGGTTGCTTGCCCATTTTTTAAATGGGTCGTTTGTCTTTATTTTTGAGGTGAAGGATTTCTTTATATATCCAGGATATCAGATATATGGTTGCCAAATATTTTCTCCCATTGGGTAGGCTGCCTTTTTACTTTCTTGATAACTTCCTTTGAGGTGCAGAAATTTTTCATTTTGAGGAGATCCCATTTATCTATTTTTTCTTTTGCTTTTCATGTTTTGGGTGTGAAGTTCATGAAACCATTTCCTATTACAATGTCCTGTAGATCCTTCCCTACATTATCTTCCCAGGTCTTTATGATCTTGGATCTTATATTTATATCTTTGATCCATATGGAGATGATTTTTGTATAAGTTGTGAGGCGGTGTTTCTCTCTCATTCTTTCGGATATGGATATCCAGTTCTCCAAGCACTATTTGTTGAAGAGGCCATTTTCTTCCAACTGAGTAGGCTTGGTGGCCTTGTCAAATATCAGATGACTGTACATGTGAGGATCTGTATTGGAACTCTCAATTTGGTTCCATTGATCAGTATGTCTATCCTTGGGTCAATACCGTGCAGTTTTGATCACTGTAGCTTTGTAGATCTCCACTCTTAGAGGAGTCAGGAATTGAACCAGGGACCTCATACATTCAAGGCAGAAATTCCTTGGCTGAGCTATCCCTCCAACTGGGTCAGCCAGCTCTTCAGAAAGCTATTCAGTCACTTTCCTCCAGGCAGATTTTACTCTCCTAGGGTTGCTGTATTCTGCATGCTGTATGAGCAGATCCTCTTTCCCCTCTGCTGGTAAGGTTGAGTTCCCTTTTGAAATTCAAATGGGACCCTGATGACTGTACACCACACTGAAGTGATTTTTCAAACCTCTGCTAGACCACCCCTCCTCCCAGTGGACACTAAATGGGCTCTTGAAAACTTATTAAGCACTTCCCACTGCCTGACTAACTTAGGGGAGTTGAAATTCTGATAGTCTTCAGGGAAGAGCTATTAAATTGGCTAACTCCACCCTATCTCAACCCAAGCTTCTGTATCTTAGGGTAGTTAGGTAAACCAGGCTTCCTCATCAGATTTGCCTCTCCCCTCAGCCTGGTGCCACTTCCAGCGGCCTGTTGTGCTCCCCAAAGCTCTAAGGATGTCCAGGCAAACAAACCCACAGAATGGAACCCCCTCCCCACCCCTTGCCAGAACCCTCCCACTCTCAGAGAATGTTCCCTCTTGCTGGTTGACAAGCAGGAGTCGGGGTTAATCTTGGTTATTTGTCCTGAAGGTGGGGCTTAGCCTTCTGTGATTTCCATGGGGTTAAAAACTCATGGTTTTATCTTGAGCAATATATCTCCTGGTCCAGCTCACTCCAGAGAGATGCCCCAAAGGCTCCTGCTCCATGGGCTCCCAGAACAGATCACTCGAGCGGGATCCTGTCTCCAATCAGCCATCTTTTGTGAGAAAGATGGTGAGTGCCCACTTATACTGACACCATCTTGCCCCTGACTCCAGTTTCTTCTTATCATATTCTCTTTCTCAGCTGTCTATAGATCAGTTATTTGATCCTCAGCAATTTTGTTTAACTCCAGGCATGTGTACATGGATATGTGCAGGTCTATCACATATAAGTACAACTCACAGAATTTAACTAACAAAAAATTTGCAATATATATTTTTAAAATGAAACTTTTAAGAAGATACCAAGACAGTATTGGCAATTTTAATAGAATACATGATATAGTGTAGGTTTTGCAAATTCTTTATGAATAGAACTGAAAGATTTTCTTATAGCCTGGAATTTTAAATACTTTCTGTTATAAATGTCTTTCTAGCAGGAATGCAAGTGATTGTATATGTTTAGATGGTGGTTTGCAACTGATTGCATTCCTGTGGAAATGGAAGCACAGGACTCTCTGTCCCTCTCCAATACATCAATGGAATTTGCCTGGGAAGGAGAGCTCCAGAGAACTGTGCTCAGTAAACAAGCTGAAAATCATTCATATGAAGGTAATTTGTGTAAAGAGATTGCTGGAGAGAGTTTGAGCTAACAGGATACCCACACATGGTTCTTCCACTGCCTGTCATCAAACTGTGACCTTAATTGAACTTTTTACCAATGTTACCAAATCTTCTGTAGGTAATAGTCATACTTCCAGGAAGGTAGTGTTTTCTTTTTTATGTTATGGAATAAAATGAAGTATCATCCCACAAATGTTTTGAAACTTCAAGGGCCCTGAGAAGACCTTTAGCTATGCTGGTTGTGTGATCCAGCTGTACATGGCTTTTGTGTCCTCCTGACTGTGATGGCCTATTACTGCTTCAACACCATCTGCCAGCCCCTCTATTATGGTGTAACCATGCACCCAAATCTTCTTCAGCAGCTAGCAGATGTGGCCTAGGTCAGTTGTTTTGTGGGGTCCATGGTGCAGACTGTCTTTCTTTTCCAATTGCCTATTGGCAGCCACCACAGGGTGGATGACTTCATGTGTGAGGAGCCTGCCCCAATGAAAATTGCTTGCGTGGACACTACCTTTCTGGAAAATGAGCTCACCATACCCAGTGTTCTCTATGTAGTTACAAGTCTGGAGCTTATTCTGACCTTCTATGGCTGCATTGCTAAAAGTGTGCTGAGGATAAAATCTGCTGAAGGCAGGAGGATAGCATCTGAGACGTGTGGGTCCCACCTGATCATTGTGGTCCTGTTTTTTGGGGCTATAATTTCTGCCTATATCCAGCCAAAAAGCAAGTACATGAAGAACCAAGTAAATTCCTCACTCTCTTCTACACTGTAGTGACACAATACCTTAATCCTTTGATCTAGACCTTGAGAAATAAAGATGTTAAGTGGGCTCTGAAAAGGCTGCTTAGATGAGACCCAAGTTAAGCAGAAAAAGGAAATACACTAAAAATATCACTAGAATATTAGGGACTTTCAGGCACCATCTAATTATGGATTCTCTTATAGGAGAGCACAGCTCAATCATAAATAAATGTAGGCCTGAAATTTCCGTTCAATGACATCTTATAGTCATCTACTGTAAATCCTTTTCCTCCTTTCTGGAAATGTTACATGTCTCCCTTTTGAGCTACTTTGTAACAGTAAATTACAAATAAATATTTATAAGTATGTTTGTATAGATTATTGTATATATATTTTCATGAGTCTTCATTTTATTGCACTAGTAACTGACATAGATATAACAAATCTGTTTTCACATCATATAGTAAATGTACCCCAGGTATTTGAGCTGACATCATAGCTACATAAGCTTGGTTTTACTGGAAGATGTTTCCAATTGTTTTCCAAGTCACTCATTTAACAGCACTATAGGCAGTGTGTGCTCTATCCATGGTGTACATAAGATGTGAAGGCCATTAGAACATCCACAATTAACTTACAATAGGCCTTACTTGTGGAATTACTGATTCTTGTTCATTCAGAAGTGGCCTATGTGACTAAGTACACTCAAGGATTTTCTCATCTCTCCTATCCACAGAGGAAATTCCCAAAGAAGAGCTAAGATGATGAATGTTTCTCTTTTCTGCATCTCATAGCATAGAATAGCACTCATCTCTTTTGATCAACTGTTTGACTGTCTACCTGGGATATAAGACAAATTGCAAACACAATTTTGAATATTGTCATTAAGTCTGAATATTTGAATTTAACCAAGAGATTGCTTTATAAAGAAGAAAACTGTCTAAATTTAAGCTTTTTTATACTATTCATTTTTATTAATATTATATTTGATAGAATTTACAAAATTGTTTTCCTTTATATTGAACATAAATTTTTTATCTGTTCAAAAATCGTACTGAACAACTTTGGAAAATTTTTAAATTAAAAAGTTTCCATAAAACCTTTCTTCCACACTCAAGCTCTTTGATT
>JAQZBX010094183.1:0-12055 GCA_029593785.1 Cabassous unicinctus | reverse complement strand
TTCGTCGCTGCTTCGCCACTCAGGACAACCCCCAAAGTCCCAAAAAAGCCCGAGTATTTCAACTGCCCCTCCTCTCCCTGCCCCAAAAATGTCCAGTGGCCACCGGCTCCACCTCACTGTTACAATTTCTTCCATTGCTTGAATCACAATATGTCTACAACAGAACACCACCAATTCCACTCTAGTCCACAGCTCCTCCACCCATCCTGAGGGGACTTGGAAGGTGATGTCCACTCTACCTCCAAGTGAGAGAGGGCTTATATTCCATGGGTATAGTGGATGGGATTATCTTGCCTTCAGCTGCAGGCCCTCTCCATTCCCTGGGATGGCTGTTGCCCATCGTCGTCTCCTCGCCAGGTTACTTGGATGAGTCCATTGAGCTGTAGGGTAGGAGTTGCAGCTCCACTGAGATTCCAGGCACAGCTGGCAAATAGGTGTCATACCGTGTTTTGATTCCTCTGTAAATCCTATTGTCTTAACCTTCAAAATATTTACAGAATATAAGCACTTCTTACTACCTCCAACGCTACTGCCTTAGTCAAGCTACCATGTAACAGTCTCTTAACTGGTTTCCCTGCTTCTAAAACCCTTGCTACCTACGTTCTAGTCATTCTCAACAGAACTATCAGAACGATCCTGTTAAAATGTAAGTCTGATCATGTCACTTCCCTGTTTCCCATGACGATCAGAACAGAAATCAAAGTGCTTACAGTGACCTGCAAGACCCTCCCCACCCTGGGCCTCAGTTGCCTGTCTTCCCTCATGTCCACCTGGCTCTCTCTCCCCTGCTTGCTCCACTCCAGTCACACTGGGCTCTGCTCGCTCGCAAACATGCTAGGCATGGTACTGCCTCAGGGTCGTTTGCTGTCCTTCTGCCTGGCATGTTCTCCCCCAAATATCTGCATGGCTTGCTTCCTTACGTCCTTCAGAACTGCATCCTTCTATCAGGTTCTTGGTGATGAGGCCCCAATTACCGTATTTAAATATCTCCCTCCCCCAGCCCCAAAGCTTTTTAACCCCCTTACCCTGCTTGACCTTTTTCCACAGCCTTATCACCAACTGACATAATATACATTTGCTTCTTTGTTTACAGTCTGTATCTCCCCCTGTGAAAATGTAAGCTTCCTGACAGTGGGGGTTTTGTCTGTCTTGTTCTCTTCTGAAACTCCGTTATCTAAAATGTGCCGGAAATATAGCGGGGCTCAAAAGAAATGTTTATTGAATGACCGAGTTGGCTGACTGACTGAATGACTTTCTCCCTTCAGGATGACTCTCAAGTTTCCCCTCTATTTTTCATTCTCATGACCAGCCCTAGTTTGGGTCATCCCTCCTGAGGTCTCTATTCCTATAAAGTCCTATACACTGGTGTCCCTGTAGTACCAGGACTAAGAACCAAGACTGAGAAACAGGTTTCCTGATTGCCAGCCTAGGTTCTCTCCACCGTATGGGCCATCTAGCCTGAAGATATTTTTAATGCTCTGTTTTTAGTGTCCAGCCACAAAGGCACACTTCGCTGGGGACTTGGGGAGAGCATGGGCTTTCACCATGCTGGAGAGCCCTGTTGAGACAATCATACGAACAAACACCTTTGCCCATTCTTAGAGACTTTAAGGTCTTCACTGATCTGCTTGTTAGACTCTGCGGTTTAACAAACACAGAACAGAAAGTGAATATAGTATTGGAAGCAGGGGACCCCAAGACAGGCTGCGTAAAACAAGCACCCTCCTTTATGAACCTCCTCAGTGTCCCGAAGTCCTTTTTCCAGGGAGTAATAAGGCTGACTTGGGTGTAAGAGACATATCTTTGGTTTTCATAACCGTGATTGCCTTCTTTTGCGCATAGCAGAAGGTATTTGCTCTGAAACCAGGAAAAACAAGGAAGCAACAGCATGGCTAGGGCATCCCAAACTCAAATACCTAGCAGGACCACGTGGGGAATATGAATGAGGGCAGAAGTGGGGGTTCTCTGAGAAGTGACTACTCAGCTTGGCCAGTGGTTGCCATGGTCCCAAGGTTTTCAAAAGAAGCTGGAAATCTAGAATTTGATATAAAATCTCCTGAATTCTAAATATTGGCAATAAATTCAATTTATAAAATTTGATGTGGCCCAAAAGGCATATCTCTGGGCTGAGTGTTCTTGTGAGCTGTTTACATTCACCCTTTAGTGTAGAGGAAAGAGCATGAGCTATGGAATCACACCCACTGGGTTTGACTCCTGGATTTATCTACTGGATCAGGAACAAAGCTCTTTGAAGTTATTTAGCCTAAGCTTCATTTTTCCCATCTCCTAAATCAGGACAGTGCTTATCTTCTGGGATTGATGTGAAGATTAAATGAAATAATGTAGTTGGGACTCAGTAGTAATTCCCCCTCTTTCCCTAATCTCCACCTCCTCCTCTCTTTCTCATTGCACAATGAACTGGAAAGAACAGCTCCTCCACATTCTTTTTTGAAGTGAATTAAGCAACACTTTTCATCCTTTGTCATAGGTTTTTCTAGGAAAATTTACCGTGATGAGCTTAAGATGCACAGCACCAGTTGCTAATCAGACTTCATCTGCAGCTGTGAGATGAAGAATGCCTGAAGAGGTTTTTGTATTGTTGTTTTGGTTTGTTTTATTATTTTTTTTAAAGAATAAATAGGTAGAGGATGTTTTAAAGAACCGTTTTCTCCAAAACTACATTCTTACAATAAAATCTCAAGTGATCCTGAGATGGAAGCAGTGGGGAGAACAAGAGCCAGCACTCTTGGGTTTTCAAAGAGCCTTGTAAAAGTGGAGAAAGAGGGGCCTCTTTCTCTTCAGGGATGAAGAGTAAAGAGTGTCACAGATCTGTAGCCATCGTGTTAGCAAGGCTGGGGGTCAGAATAAGCTGAGACTTGCAAAACTGCTCAGGAACAGCAAAAAGGGTTTTGTGAAAGTATGTTATGAGCAGGAAGAATAGGGAAGGGCCAGATCCAGTGCTTGGGGCAGATGGTGTAATGTCAGCAGATGACAGATAGAAAGCAGAATTGCTCAACTCCTACTTAGCTTGCATCTTCTCTATCTCTGAGAATGATCTTGAAACTGGAAAGAGTAGTATAAACATGGTTAAAGGGAAATTGCAGCCCTAGGTGAGAAGCTTCTTAGAAAATAAATACTTGGCCTCTCTAAATAAGCTCAGGTCTCCAGGCCCTAACAAATTACATCCCTGGGGACTGAAAGAACTTGTAGGTTTAATCACAGAATCATTGTCAGTAATCTTTCAGGAATCTCAGGATCGGTGCCAAAGGATTAGTGATGGGCAAGTGTCCGAGTTGTCAAAGAGGGGGAAAAAGCAGGTTCCGGAAACTTTGTACTGTTGAGTTTAACTTTGATCCCAGCAAACTTTAACCTGGGTTATTAAAGAGTTAGATTATAATCACATAGAAAAGGAAATGGTGATCTCAAGTAGCCAGCACAAGTTCCATAGAACTAGTCACACCACACTGACATCATTTCATATTTATTTCTTTTTTTGAAAGGATACCAAAACTCACAAGATTGTATCAGAGAGAGTGGATCTTTCAGCGGGGCTTTTGACAAAGTTTCTTATGGCAAAGCGAGGAGATAGCGATTGGGTAATATACAGCCAGGTGAAGTCACACCTGAGCAAAACATTGTATCCAGAAGTCATTGATGGGTTGAGCCAAGTCAACCCAGAGAGAGGTAGAACAAGATGCCATTGGTTCTTGTTTTGGGCCCCGGTCTACTAAAAATCTTTCAATGGCATGAAAGATATGTCAGTGTATAAATGTGGGTGACAGAAAACAGAGAAGTGTAAGCAATATGCTGCGTGACAGACACAGGATATGGTTTGCCTGAATAAGGAGCCAAAACAAACAAAATGGAATTTCACAGGGAAAAAAATGAAAGTTCTTCACTTTAATGGAAAAAAAAACTCAATTTTTAAAACTATTGGCAATAGTTAATGTGAAAAGCTCTTGGGGATTTTAGTTGGCAAGAAGCTCCAATATGAGCCAAAAAAATCCTGATGTGTCAAATAAAAAAACATATCTGGACTTGGTAAGGAGAGAGTTTATTTAAAAGGATTTTTTTTTCCAGAAGCATTCTTTTTTTTTTTTTTTTTTAAAGATTTATTTATTTTATTTATTTATCCCCCCCTTGCTGCTTGTGCTGCTGTGTCCATTCGCTGCGTGTCTTCTCTGTGTCTGCTTATCTCCCCCTTGCTGTGAGGTCTTGCCGCATCAGCCGGCGCTGCGCGAGCCGGCCTGCCCTCACAAGGAGGCCCCGGGAAGCGAACCCAGGGCCTCTCATATGGTAAACGGGTGCTCTATCCACTGAGCCACACCCACTTCCCCCAGAAGCATTCTTGAAAGGGGAATGGGGCTTCTGCAATTGAGGGAGATGACTATTGTCATAGGGAGAATGCCCTGACCATGAAGTCTGCAAGTGTCTCCAGAGTTAGACAAAAAGGGCTTTTCTTTATAGAGGAAAGAACTGGATGGAGGGAAGAAGGACCAAAGGCTGGCATGATCAGAGAGTTGATCTGAGAGTATTTTATACTGAGGCAGAGAATGGGAATGTGGAGGGTCTGTCTGGCCTTGTTGTAAGTAAACAAGGGGGCACCTGTGAGTCATATCTAAGTCACTTGGGGAAAGGGGCTTCTTTGCAGTAGGCCGTTTTCCGGGGGGAATTTCTTCCTTCACCTTAGCTGTTTTCAGGATCATGGGGCTCAGATAAAATTCAGCATTGACATGGCTGCCAAAAAGCTCATGCTTGTTAGACAACATTGGTAGAAGCGTAACGGTCAGAGAAGAGGTGTCGCGGGACTGCTGGCCTGCCTGCATCAGGGCATCGGAGCTTGTTATGGACATCTTCACATTAGACATACCAGGCCTCTGTGTTCTTTAAAGTCTGAGAGCAAAGTCGAGTCACTGTAGAAAACTTAGAATGCAGATAGGTATAAAGAAGAAAACAAAAGTTATCTGCCTCGCCATTTAGAGATAACCACTCTTATCATTGTGGTCCGTGTCCTTCAACTCTTCTTTTGGATGAGATGGAGGCGCCTGGAGGGAAGTATTAAAAATGTGGTTTATGTAGAGTTAATATTCCGCTTTAAAAAAATTAACACTATATACTGGATCGTTTCCCTAAGTCATTATATATTCTTTAAAAACACAGTTTTAATAGTTGTGCAATACACTATTATATGGATATGACTTCGTTTGTTTAAATTTCCTCACTGTTGGACATTTCTGTTATTTCCATTTAGAGGTGGCACCAGATTTTGAAAGGGATGCTGCCAAAGTAGTGAGAAAGCCAGGGAGGCCAACAGGATAGTGAAGGGTCTTAGAAACCCTGTCATGCAAAGGGCAATTAAAAAACAAACAAACAAAAAAACCTGAGAACATTTATCTCAGGAAAGGGAAGAGTTAGAGAACCCCTGATAGCTGTCTTCAAACGCTGTCAGATGAGAAAGGGAGTGAATTAGCTTTGTGTTGCTCCAGAAGGTAGAACCAAGACACGTGAAAAGAAGTTGGAGGGAGTCTGAATTAAGCTCCATTTATCACCACTCCTGCTGCCCACCAACAGATGAGTAGCTTTGTGAGGGAGGAACGCCTCCATCATCGGAAGTGTTCGAGCGGAGACAGGATGGCCACCTGGGTCAGGAATTTGGAGAGGGGATTCCTACATTGAGTGGGAGACTGAAATAATAACCTCAACGATTCATTCCCACTGGAAGATCTGATGTTTCTTTCTGAGTTATACGGCTACCCTCCATTAACCTTGCTGCCAAGAAGGATTTATAGCAGGTGAGGAGCAAAGAAGTCAATGTCATTCATCTTGCTGCTACAGTACACATTGTAGCTCGGATAGAATCTCATCTTTGTATTCTGTCTTGGTTCACATTTAGAGCATGTTTGACAATTCACAGCATTTCTCATCTACACCATATAATAATTCTTGTAACAGTTTGTGAAGTAGGTATTGTCATTATCCCACAGGTGAGAAATCTGAGGCCCCAAGTGCTCAAGTGGCAAAGCCCAGCCCTCCAACTCCAGTTCTGCCCCACGTGAGAGTCTGGGTGCTCTCTTCTGGGCTGCCATTTGAAGAATCCGTTGTCCTTTACACTATGTGTTGAAATCTCCTCAGGTAGATTTTAAAACCCTTTAGTGCTGGATTATACCTTGTTTTTCTTTTACATCCCATCCTCTTGCTGCCCAGTCATCTTTCTAAAGTGCGGATTTGATCATGTCAACCACCTGTTAAAATTCTCCTTTACTTCCCACTGTCTCCCATAGTAACCCTTAACCCAGTCAAGGAGACTGGGAAGAAGGGAATGGTGCACACTTCAGAATCACGGGAGGAGGTGAAGCATGTTTGGAGCAGCATAAACAAAGCAACATCATTTGCAAAGAAAAATTAAAGCAATTGGTTCATAAATACATTTCCTGCTTGGTAGAAATACATAGGCATGTACCTTGGGCTGGGGTGGGGGACTTGCTTCAGCTTTGTTTGGAAGTACACTGAATTCATAGATTTAATTTGGGGGAGAGCTGGCAACCTAGTGCTGTTGAGTCTGTCCATCCATTTATTTGACTGTGGCGGAGTCTACTGATTGCCTGCACAGCAGCAGCCTGTCCCACTCTGACCCCTTAGGTGACGGCAGAGCATGCCTCCCAAGCTAGAGACTAAAAGTATGAGATACTTTCCAAGACTCCTTTGCTTGGGAAGATGAGCTCTTTTCCCAGACTCCCATGCATGGCCTCATGACTCAATCCTGGCCAGTGGGACTGGAGCTGAAGTTTTCTGGGAAAAGTTTTTCTGCTTGATAAAAATTCAGAACAGGATTGTGTGAGGAGAATTTTAGACTCAGACTCTAGCTAAGACGTCCACCCCACAACTGTGAGAGGATAAACCTGAGGATAAAAATCCCACTGGGGATGTTGCAAAGAGGCTAGGCCTTTGATCACATCTTTGAATTGCAGAATTAACTAACCCTGGACCTACCCACATTTGTCTTCTTGTTATGCAAAACAATAAGTATTCTTATATTTAAGATACTTTGGGTTGGGTATTTGTTACTTGCAGCTGAAAGCATCCTGATTACTATATCAGGACTTTTCTCATGTTCTTCAATACTGTTTCATCATTTCCTCCATAGGTGCCTTATACATTTTATGAATAAGACATTTTAAAATATTACATTCCTAATTGTCTATTACTGGTGATTAGGTAGGCTATGATTTTGTTTGTTGGTCTTATTCATGGTTTAGTGAACGATCTTATTAATATCAATCATTTATCTATAAAGTCTCTTACAGATTATCATACCATTTGCAAATAAGAACAATTTTCTTTTTCTTTTAAATTCTTATCTCTATTATTTATTTTCCTTATCTTATTGCATTAGCTAAGACTTCCAGGGCAGTTTTGACTAGCAGCAGTTCTATAGAGCAGCTCTGTTTTCTCTTGACTCTGACAGGAATGCTTATTAAGTTTCATCTTTCAGAATTAATGCATGGCACAACTCCAGAGAGTGCCATTCACGTCACTTTGCCATTATATGTGATTTTGTGCTATGTTTTTATAAATATTCCTTATGTAACATATAAACTCTGTAGGATGGTATACAAGGTCCTTCCCAATTCAGACCCATTTCCCCCTCCACTGCCAGGCACCTTACTCTCCTTGCACACCCAGTTACCCACTATGCCCTGATCATGGCATGCTCTTTCATTCATCTTTGTTTTTGTATATGCTGTTCCATCTGCTAGCATTGCCTCCCACTACACTTTTAATCTTCAAGACTTTGATCAAAATTCATTTCAAGTGTGAAGTTGGCTCCAGATCCTACAGGCTATTTATTCCTGTTCTGTGCAAAGAGACAGCATCGTTAAATACCTCTTTGTAGTGCTTTCTGCATTCCTGTATACTGCTTCTGCCATCAAATTGTGAATGTGTACTACTTGGGATCTCCCTGGCCAGGCTGAGCACTTCCTGAAAGCAGAGAGACTTATTTGTATCTGTATCCGAGGAAGTTAATAAAGGGCTCAGCACAAAGTACACACTCAATACCTATGCACTGAATGAATGAACACATCATGTCATGTGCAAGATAAGCAGACAGTACATGTGGCTCACTGTCTTATTGTTACCCCCATGGTCAATTGCCATTTATCTAAGGGCCTGATCTGAGCAACTGCACCATACCATATTCATCCATCACATTTAGAAATAAGGAGAAAGCTACTTTTCCCCCTGAAGTTTGTTTTATATCACAGCCAGTAAGCCAACTCTGCATGAAATCAATTGAGATACCCCAGTATACCTTTTATAAAAGTGTTGCTTTTACAACTATTAAGGCAAGACAATTAGGGACAAACGGTCTCATTTCCTTCCTCAATTTCAAAGGAGTCTTAAAAGAGGGGGAGGAGGATGGGCTTTATTTTTTTCTTTCTTGAAAAGTTAAAAACATGACAGAAAATAGCCTTAATTATTTCAAGCTCAAGCGTGTTAAATGCTTTCACATCAGTAAAAGTCACAGTTCCATCTTGCAGTCGATTTTGATTCTATCTTAGGAGAAGGGTTACCTTTCTGGTCCTCCTTTGACAAGGAGAAGATCATTTATCATGGAAAATGTTATCAAATGGCTTGTTGTTTGAGCAAACATATTTGCCTAATTGTCCAGCTTCTCTGGAATCCTTCAGGATACTGTTTCCTCCTCAGGAACAGAACGAAGGCTCTGTGACATGCAAGATACACAAAAAAGGGTTTCAGTCTGGTGGGAGTGACTTGTGCTTTCTTTTCCTCCAGCTCAGATGCGTGGCTGTGGCAAAAACAGAGATTCAACTGAGGAGCGTTTTGGTTATAAAAACATCTAAAATTCATCTCAAATCTGTATCTCTTCTGGAGAGAGAAACTAAATCATTCTAACAAGTAATTAAACAAACAAACAAATCCCCTAAAACCACAGCCTCCCTCTGGCGCCTGTCTGCACCCCCGCCCCTTCCTTCCCGCCTCCCCTCCCCTCTGCCCCAGCCTGAAAGCTCCTTCTCTACAAGCCCACTCTCCCCCAGTCCAGTTTTCATCATGGTAGGGCTCGTTCTACCCACACGGGGCGAGGTGCTGGGCAAAAGTTACATATGGAAAATGTGGGTGAGAGAACTAGACAGTGAACGCAAAGTTACGACCATCCATTTAACTTCAGAACTTTGCTCCCTAGTTTTAGTTGTATCACAGTTTTCTGGAAACCCAAAATGTAACCTTACATGATATTTCATCCCCCTAGCAATTCGGCAAAAACATCCTCTACCGTTTTTCTTCAAGTTACATCCCCCCATTTCTAACTCAATCTCAAAGCTTTACTTCATGTAGCTTCGTTTAGCAGAAAGCTGCTGCTTACTCCGCGCAGCGCATGTTTCCTATGGATATACGTAGGCTTCAGATTCATGGACATGAGTGAGATGGTTAAAACAGGCTGTAGTCTACTCACCTTGCCATACACACAGGCACAGAGCTGTGTTCTCTGGAGGAAAGACAGAGTTTTTCTGATGTTTGCAAAGCCTCCATATTAGCTAGTGACAGCCTTTTGTTCAAGGGAGCCTGTGGGGTGGGCAGGCCTTGCCAGCCATCTTAAAGCACATCTCAGAGGTGGCCCTCTACATTGCCTTTATATGAGTTCTAAGTAGCCTGTGATGTACATATTTGTGATAAGTCTTAGGTCTTGACTATGAGAGTCTCATTGGGAGAAACAGGAAATGAACAGAAATGTCAGTCATCCAATAAACCTTATTTGGGGTCCAAAGTGACTTATCTCCCCTCATGAGCCAGCTCACTGGCATTCACATGGAGTGGTCTGTGACAGCAGGGGGCGTGGGCTTCTGCCTCATACTCTCTTAGGAATGGCCTTTACTAAGAACTGGGGAAGAACAGAGTCACATAGGATGTAGGAGAAAGGTCTAAGAGACATAGCCATTGAAAATCTCCTATCCTGGTGCTATAAAACCTCCCTTACAATATCACTCCTTTTCTGAAAACTCACAGCATTCTTTAAAAAAAAAAAAAAAACAACTCAGGGAGCAGATGTAACTCAGTGGTTAAGTGCCGCCTTCCCATGTACGATGTCCTGGGTTCAATCCCCATTACCTCCTAAAGGTAAACCAACAACAAATACTCTACACATGCAAGCAGCATTAAAAAATTTCCAGAATTTTCCCTACCCTTCTCCACTTCCCATATGCCAATAGTCAACCATTCAAAAACTCTTTTATGTGCTAGCAGTAACAGAGGAAGACACACAGTCTTGGTCTCATAGATTCTTGAAAACTCCAGTTTTTGACTGAACAGTTCTCTAAGGCACTGCCTTAAAACATAAGAAGGGCTTAACAAAGGGTTTTATAGCCACACCTCAGTTTCATCTTTATACCATGTTTCCCCTATCATTCCCTGAATTTTATCTGTCTAGAAGCCAGCTCTTAATTTAGCATTGTTTGTCATCTGGAGAGGCAGGGGCATTTCAAAATCAGCAGATTCTCCCTCATAGTTATTTAACAATTTTCTTTCTTGAGCTTTCTCTCTCCTTTCAAGATTTACTCTAAGCATCACCTTTAACACTGCCTGGGAATCTCCTTAGCTTGATCACACAGTTTATTACTTACATTTTTTACTTTCCACATTACAGCAGGCAACACTGTTGCTGAACTTTCTACCACTTTGTAATGTGTTCTTTTCCCTCTAGTTTTCAGTAACATTTTCCTCACATTTCTCTAATCCTTGATATACAGCCTTCCTGAGGGACATCAAGCTTCTACTAATAGTCTCTTTGAGAACCTTCAGATTGTTACTAATACTCTCTTCAAAGTCCTTCAGTGGAAAGCTTCTGCCCACCAGTCCCAAAGCCACTCCACATTTTTAGGTTTTTGGTTATAGCAGCGGCCCACTTGCGTCACACCTTCTGCACCCCCACTTTGGACTCCTCTGCCTGCTTACATGTCTGGCTACTGCTCTTCAAGCCTGATTCTGGTCCCCAGCCAGGCAGAGGGTAGACCAGCTTCTTCCTGGAAATTCTGCCCTTTGAAGGTCCTGGGAAAGAATTCTAACATATCTCTCCAAGACTGGTTCCTCGAAGGAACTCTCTTGGGGAAAGATAGGATTAGTGAAGATTTTTATTTTTCCTGTCTTCAGAATTGAATGAATGAATGAATATAAATAAAAAACCTTGAAGTCTTCTCAGGATACCAAAGACTTCATCCCAAGAAAAGTATCAAAATTCTGTGGGAAACATTTTCTGCTCTCTGTTTGAGGGCAAGATCCAGAGAACAAGATCTGTTTCTTGCATTTTAGGAGAGAGAAAGAATGTGAGATTAAATTTATGTTAGGCTAATGCTAGTTATTATTGTTTTGCTTTTATTTTTAAATTTCATTCACTCAGGAAGGAGTGCATGGCAGAATGAGAAAGGCTATTCTCATGTAGACCCAGATGTAAACCCTGACTCTGCCACCAACTGACTGAAGCCTTGGGCAAATTTCTTAACCCGCACAAGCCTCAGTTTCTTCATCTCTAAAATGGGCATTATAATTATAGTTACCTCATAAAGTTTCTGTGAGGATTAGAGGAGCTATAATGTATGTAGTGTAGCCAAGCAGAACATGGAGCAGATGATCAATAAATTATCTTGGATGCATTTATATGGCAGCCACAGAAGTGACTCTTCTCTGAAGTGTCCATCTGGCTTCCCTGAAGGATCTGGAATTAAAAGTCTATTCTTGGGAAGCGGGTGTGGCTCAGTGGATAGAGCCCCCATTTACCATATGGGAGGCCCGGGTTCGCGTCCCGAGGCCTCCTTGTGAGGGCACGCCGGCCTGAGCGGTGTAGTGGGCTGATGCAGCAACCTCACGGCAGGAAGCGGGTGTGGCGCAATGGATAGAGCACCCGTTTACCATATGAGAGGCCCAGGGTTCGCTTCCCGGCGCCTCCTTGTGAGGGCAGGCCGGCTCGCGCGGCGCCGTGGGCTGATGCGGCAAGACCTCACAGCAAGGGGGAGATAAGCAGACACAGAGAAGACACGCAGCG
>JAQZBX010094182.1:0-12058 GCA_029593785.1 Cabassous unicinctus | reverse complement strand
CTTATTTTTTGTATACACAGTGAAGGAGTAATAAACTTAGTTTCAGCTGAGGGAAGATGGATAGCTGCACTGCCTTTGGTAACTGCCTTAAGTTTTGTTATAGGCTGGAGTGAACTGCTCCGTTGTTGCTGACCGGGTAGATTTGACCTAGGTTAGGAAGAGTGCTCATATTGTTTGTCTGAGGGCCTTGAGTGAGGCCCACTTGGAAGTTTCTCGACTTATTAATGAGACTGCCATTTTTATGATATCTAGAATGGCATTCCTTGGCCCAGTGTAACCCCTTTTGGCATATTGGACACACACGAGTTGTTATTGATCTATTATTGCCCCTAGATGGAGCTCTCACACCAGTTTTGGCTTGGCAATCCTTTTTCATATTTAAAGCATTTTAAATTATTAATCAAAGGACTATGTCCCTTTATAGCGGCTGCAAGAAGGGTCATGTTATATGTATTAGACCGAATGTCTTGCATGCCCTTATATAATCCTGTAAAGTATCTCCATTTGCCTTTATCAGATGTAAAGCCTTTTTATACTCACTGTTAGGATTATCAAAAGCCAACATCACAATAAGCATTTCTTTAAGATCAGGCTGAGTTACTGTCTTGTTGACTACATCTGCCAGCCTCGCTACAAATTCAACATAGGGTTCAGTATTTCCTCGAACAGTTTTTGAAAATGCTTTTACAACCTGTTTGGGGATGGAGATTCATCACCAGGCAGCTAGGCAGCACAATCGAACTTGTACAATGGCAATATCATCATATTGAGCTTGGCGAGGAACCCCTTCCCATTGACCTATTCCTAATATTTGTTTAGCGGAATAGGCACTGGTGGATTTTGCTTTTGATTTTTTTGTGCTACAATATTAGCTTCATCAGCCCACCAAGTTTTAAATTTTAAAAATCCTGCTGAATTAAGAACAGCTCAAGCTAACAAATCCCAGTCCCAGGGTATTAATCTGTCTGCTTGTGCCATTCCTTGCACCAATACTTGAGTATAAGGAGAATTTACACCATATTGAGTGCATGCTTGTTTTAATTCTTTGACAGTTTTAAAAGGAATAGGAGCATGCTCATATTGTACACCCCCTTGAGGATTGTCAGCATCTACTGGAATTTGAGTTACTGTTACTGGAAAAGTAGAAAAAAGTTGCATCGCCTCTGAATCTTCTTCGCTACTTTCCTGTGATATGCTTTTCATAATTGAAGAGGATGGTGCTGGCACAAAAACAGAAATTTTGGAGGTCATCAAATGTTGTAAAAAATGGATCAGTAGATACCTTAGGAGGCACAGAAACTGGTTCAAAAAGACAATAAATCATCTTTTGCAGCAGATGGCATAGCAACCCCTGGAAAAGTTCAGTAAACTTCCTTTTTCATTTCCTCCTTTTTATTAGACATGAGTTTATCTGTTTTTGCCTGTTCATTATTTTTTTTATATATATTTTCATTAAAATCAACATCAGCTTGTTCTGCTATCGGTCCAGCAATAACAGTATCCTCTTTAATATCTTCATTTTCATCAGATTGTAATGGTTCAAGAGCAACAGAAATAACACAAAGATCATACATGAGTGGGACTCATTTCTCCCTTTTGATAAGCACTTTTTAAAACTTTCATTACTAACTTCCATTGTTTCGGGTTTAAAATATCCCACCCTTGTGGCTGAAACCAATAACAATGTTTCTGTACAAGAGAAAATTTCTTCAAAAGCTGAGGATTTAATAGTTACACCAGTTCTTTATAATAAAGTTTTTAACACTCTAGAGTACTCTTCTATGTTCAACTGCTGATTACCCATAACCCTGATGATTTCAAGGATGTAACTTACCTTTCCTGTTTTCTTTTTCTTTAAAACTGCTCTCAGGAGCTCCTTAATCTGTGCACTGACTGAAGGAAAAGTTTCATTATCAGAGCCCCACGTTGGGCATCATATGTTGACGTTCAGGAACTGGGTCCGTGAAAATGGTGCCACGGATGAGAAAGAAAGAGACAAAGAGAAGAAATAACTGGGATCAGGGGACTCTCCATCCAAATGGAGAAGAAGAGTCCTGCCACATAATAAAGTGGGGCTTTTATTTGGCATTAGAACAAATAAAATATGTGTGTGCATGTGCAAAGGCAATAGATACGTGACAGTTTACATTTTACTAAAATCAGCAAGTTTTGAAGGTTAATGGCTCAGTTCTCTTTACATTCCTGCACCTAGCAGACCTTGCAAATCTTTAGTAGAAGACCTTGTAAATCTTAATTTAACATATACATGTTACACTCTTTGAAGCTTAGGATGTCTCCCAACGAGTCTCCTCTCAGATCTTATCTCAGTTTCTTGAGATTAAAGGCACCTGTATCCTACTTTCCAGCCTATTTCCCACATTCCAAGGCAGCCAGCTTTCTGTCAGTTGTCATGGCCTTTTATTTGAAATCCATCACCTTATTACAACAACATGGAGTTTACATGACAGTATTTTAATTGTAATGGCATATGCAATAAAGAAATAATAGAGGATACTTACCATGAAAATATTAATAAAGGAAAGCAATATGAATATCATATAAAATATATTGCAGGACAAAGAAAATTTCTAGAGGCAAAGTCAGTTATTATACAATGGTTAAAGTGTTAATTCACCGGAAGGAAAAATGATGCTAAATGTGTATGCTCTAAAAAGGAAAACTTAAAATTATTGAAGTAAAAACTTGTATAACTATAATGAGAAACAGACCAATTCATAATTAGTGGTTGGTCTTTCAACACCTCATTCTCAGCAACTGAAGAACAAATGCAAATAAAGCAATTAAGGATCTAGAAAAATTCCACAACTCATTCAATAAATAGAATCTAATTGACTTCTATAGAACTCTACCACAAACAAAAGCAAAATATTACTTTTGGCATGCAGTCATGCTATATTAAGCTTCATAGAGTATAACTTTGGTTATAAATCTAATGTCAATAAATTTAAAAGAATTTAAATCACACATAGTTTGATCATTGATCATGATGTGAGCATGTTCCAGGAAAATAATGTTGGAGTAAGTAGACATGGCTCAATTCTCCTAAAAAACTATGGAAGGATGGAAAAAATGTTTTCCAAGGGAATTACTTTGGGAATTTGCAGACCAAAAGAGTGTCGTGCATCTTCCAGGAAGGAACTGACAGAGAGAAAAAAAAAGCGAGCAAAAGTTCATGAGTTACTAGAACCAGCATCCAATAATTTCACCCACCATCCTCCTTCAATATTAACAACTTTGGTGAACACCGTGGATTACTGCAGCCAACAGAGATAGGAACAGATGTCTTTCTCCCTTGGAGGAGGAGTGTGGAGGATGACAAAGTGTTCATTCTCATCATTGAGTTTGGCCATCAAAAGCTACTTTGCATCTTGGTTCTGGCCAGACCAGAATCATGGGCAAGTGGATTTTGAAAGAGACACTTCTGGGGAAAGACTCTTTGAAGAAGATCATCTGCTGGCTAGCTGGGAAAATGCAGGAAGAAAAAAAAAATTAGTCTACCAAGCCCCAAGACCTTGGGTCTCTGGCCTTGATTTGATAACTTAGGCAGGGCAGTTTTAAGGACTTAGACTAAGTTGAATCAAAAACAAAGGAAAAGCCATGAATTACAATTACTAAGCAATAGAGAAATAGACTATCAGTATAAATTCACCAACATAGTTTGTTTCCTAGACAACAGCAAATAATTACTAGCAATACAAAAAAAAATGAGGAGAAGACATAGCCAAAGAAGACACAGCCAAAGAAAAAAAATTGTTATGAGACAGCAGATTAAAGACAACTAATCAGTGATAAGCAGATATATCTCCTAAATCAAATCAAGGAACTGAAGGAAAAAAATGGCTAAAATGATGAAGGATATTAAGAATACACAAGTTGAGCATACAGAACAAATTTTAAACAAACATAAAAATAGCAGATCTTCTGCAAATGACATGCACAATAGAAGAAATAAAAAATACACTAGAATCACATAAAAGCAGTTTTGAGCAGGCATAAGAAATAATTAGTGAATTAGAAGATAAGACATCTGAAACCACACAGATAGAACAGATAGAAAAATGGAATAAATTGGGCTAGGAACTAGGGAAGTGAAAAACAGCATAAAATGCAAAAAATATACACATCAGTGGTATCCCACGTGGAGAAGTGGAGAAAAGTGGCAAAGAAGTGTTTGAGCAAATAATATTCTTGTGAGCGTGTCTTTTATCATCCCTCCAAGGTTGCAGGAATCAATGCTGAGTCAAATTGTAATAATGTGTTTGAATCATAGCCATAATTACATAAGTTAATTAGATATGCTAATAAAATCAAAGGTTAATCATACCCAGAAGAAAAGACCGCTTTACAAATATAATCAATATCTCTTTGGAATTCATAAAGTGTATCAAATTGTCTCATAAGCATAAAGACAAACTATTTGAATTAAGTACTGCATTTCCATTAATAACATTGAATTTTACTGGAATAACTTCACAATTAAGAGACTTAGATTGGTAGAATGGATAAAAAATATGATCCATCTATATTCTGTCTACAAGAGACTCACCTTAGACCCACTGACACAAACATTTGCAAATTAAAGTTTGGAAAATTAATTTAAATACAAAACGTAACCAAAAAATGAGATGTGGAATATATATTAAGATCATACTAAATAGATTTGAATGTAAAATTGTTGTAAGAGACAAAGGACAAGATTTATTAATAAAAGTGGCAATGTATAAAGAAGAAAGAACAACAAAAATATTTACTCACTTAAACAAGTTGCCCTCAATTACATGAGGCAAACACTAGCAAAACTAAGTGGAGAAATAGAAGCATCTAAAATAATATAGGGGACTTTAATACACCATTCTCAGCAATAGACAAAACCTAAATAAAGAGGATCAATAAAGAAAAAGAGATCTTGAGTAACATGTAAATGGAGTTAGACTTATTTGACATTCACAGAACATTCCACGCACCTCAAACAGCAGGATATGCAATCTTGCTGATGATCACTGACAATTCTTGAGGGTATACCTCATGTTTAGCCACAGAACAATTCTCAATGAATATAAAAAGATTGAAATTATACAAACATTTTCTCTGACAACAACGGAATTAAACTAGAAATCAATAATGGGAAGAAAACTGTAAAATTCAGAAATATTTAGATGTTAAATGACACATACCTACACTATCAGAGATTAAGAAAAAAATTGCCATGGAAATTAGTAAATTACTCAAGTCAAATGAAAGTCAGTATACAACATACCCTAACTTATGGTATGCAGTGAAGACAGTCCTAAGAGGGAAATTTGTAGCCCTAAATGCTTACATTGAAAAAGAAGAAAAAGCTATAATCAAAGATCAAGCTGCACATCTGGAGGAAATAGAAAAGCAAGAGCAAACTAATTCCAAAACAAGCAGAAGGAAGTAAATTAAAAAAAAAAAAAAAAACATTAAGGCAGAATTAAATGAAAATTAAAATTAAAAAATAACACAATAACAAGAGTTCTCAAAACCAAAAGTTGTTTTTTTGCGTGTGAAGATTTACAAACTTCACAAACCCATAGCTAGATTAACAAAAAAGAGAGGCAATTCTAATAAATAAAATCAAATGAGAGAGGGGACATCACAACTATCCTCATGGAAAATAAGACAGAATCATTAGAGGCTACTATGAAAAATCGCACGCTAACAATGTGGACAACTTTGATGTAATGGATGAATTTCTAGACACAAACAACCTACATTGACAGAAGAAGAAATGGAAAATCTCACCAGACAAATCACAAATAATAAGATTAAACCAGTCATCAAAAAGCTCCCAAAAATGAAAAGCCCAGGACCAGAGGGCTTCACAGATGAATTCTACAAATCATTCTGAAATTAATTAATAATCCTACTTAAACTCTTCCAAAAAATTCAAGAGTTGGAAACATTGTCTAATTCTTTCAATGAAGCCAACATCACCCCAATACTAAGCCACAGAAAGATGCTACAAGAAATGAAAATTAAAGACCAATTCTCCAACGAACTTAGATGCAAAAATCTCAAAACAATACTTGCAAATTGAATCTGACAATGCAATAAATGAATTATACACCATGTTAATAGGGCTTGCTTCCAGATATGCAAGGATGACTCAGCATTAGAAAATAATTTAATTTAATACAACATATTAACAAAACAAGGGAGATGTATTACATGATCATTGATATCAATGAAAAAACAGCATTCGATAAAATTCAGATTTTTTTCTTTTTTTCTAATTGTCAGTTTATTGAAATGTTTATGTAGTTTTACCTATGACAGTAAGAATACATTTTTATCCTATAGAAGTATGCTCTAGGTGCATTTTCACCCATATGCCAATTGACTAAGAAAGATATCTTGAACATGTTTCACAAGGGAATTTATGTGACTCACTGATGTAAATGAAAAAGTGGAATTCGGTAGCACATTTCTTTGACTTACATAATTGCTGTGAAAAGTAGATATTCCTATGACAATGAATGAAATTGTGCCTCTACCTTACAACACAAGCAAAAATTAAAACAAAGTAAATCAATAACATAAATATAAGAGTTAATATCACAAACTCAGAAAAAGTGGAAAATTCAACTGGATATTGTATTATCCATTGGATTTTAGATATGACAACGAAACCACATACAACAAAATTTATTTATGTAAATTAGATTGATCAAAATTAAAATCTTTTTTCATCAACGGATATTATCAATAAATTAAAAAGACTACACAGTTGTAAATTATATATATGAAAAGAGTTTGATGTCCACAATATACAGAGTCTCAGGTAATAAAGGAACATAATGAAAAACAGCATTTTTTAAAAAAAAATGGCCAAAGAATTTCAATAGATATTTCTGCAAAGAAGATAAATATAAAAAACAACACACAAAAAACACAAAAGGTTGCTCAACATCATTACACATGAAGTAAATACAAATCAAATTTACAATGATGATTCACTTCACATGCAGTAGAATGACTATTTTATTATTGTTCAATGGAATATATCAAATGATGACAAGGTTACAGAAGAATAGGAATCTCATGAATTGTTTTTGGGGAAACAACCATATGCAGCTCATGTGGAAAACAATTTGGAGCTTCCTCAAAATGTTAACATAGAATTAATCACAGAATCCTGTAGTTCCACTTCTAAGAATACACCTAAAAGAATTGAAAATAATGACTTGAAATTATATTATAGACATGTTTCTAACACCACAATAATCAAGTGGTAGAAGAAACCAATGTGCACATTAATTGAAAAATTAATAAACAAAATGGTATAAATATTTAATGAATTATTCAGCGATAAAAAAAATGAGTTGCTTATATATGTTACAAAACAAATGAATCATGGAGTGAAATAAGCCAGATACAAGAGGACAAATATTTTGTTACTTCACTTATATGAAATACCAGAACAAGCATATTCATAGAAACAAATAGCCATAGGTTACCAGGGCCTACCGATGGTGTGGTATAGCAAGTCCATGCTTAAAGGATACAGAATTAGAGTTTGGGGATATGCAAACTTTTAGTAATTGATGGTGGTGATGGGAGCAAAATTTGTGACTGTAGTTAATGCTTCTGAATTGTACAGATGAAAGTCATGTAGATGAACAATTTTCACTGTATATATAAATTTCTCCACAATAAAAATTTAAAATTAATTATGTAAATAATATATAATAGATTGCATACACATATAAAATATCACTACTACTTTTTATTTTATATATGATGTCTATCTTTAAATACACTAACATTTTGTACCTGGTCTAAAATGATTCCTTAACAATGTTTTTGAGTTTGCCTAAGTTGATGGAATATACTTCATTGATTAAAGTGAATACTTTGTGGAATATTCTAGAATAAATTAAATATGATTTGAGAGTGAAGAATTAAAATGAAACTATTGGCAATAGTTTATTTTTCAAATAAGTTATCAGAGAAGGCAATGTAAAAGAAGTAATGAAAATGAGTAACAGGGCTTGGAATATGTATGTTTATTGCTTTTTTTATGAAGGAAGAGGAAAGAACACAGATATGAGTAGCACTTTTAGGGAAACTGAAGTTGAAGAAAGAAGAGACTATGTATAAGAGAGTACAAAGTATGAGAATGAGGAGGATGAAGCAGAAGAGCTAGCAAGATAGAAGCCTGGAGTGAGACAACACAACAAAATATGGGTGTAATGGGATTCCAGGGTGCTTGTTAATTCTGTGGAATGGAGGAGAAATTACTTACGATAAAAAATCTAAAGAAGTTGAGGCTAGATGGCTGGATGAGTCCTACACCTCTTCCGGTAAATCATTCAATATTGGATAAGGGAATGGAGAAGATGGAAAGGTATTGATCGGCTGTGTAATTCCTCTATAAATTACCTGGTTTTATTTAACGGACATAATTTGTATTAAATTTAAGTATATTTTCCTCACAGACACATACCTGATTCCACATCAGGTTTAAGTCTCCAATATAATTTTACATTCTCCCAACAAACTGTCATATCCCTGCTTATCTTAAATTGTTCAGTTTTAGTAATAATTATTATTTTCTTGCCTTTTGTACAAACTAGAATATTCACTCCAGAATAAGCAGTGCAATATAAATTTTAATAATAATGAATTCCTGCTAAGAACAATGTCTGTAACATAAAGCATAAAATAAGAATGCCTATTGGAATAATTTATTTATTAAATTAAAAATATAGTAAATATTATACTATTCTGAATATTATGCCATTAACATTTAGTATATTTGCATAAACAAAGAAATATATACATATAAATGAATTTTTGTAATCACGTGTATGCTTAAATATTGCTCCAAATTTTATATCATACATATGCAAGTAAAGGTTAAAAACTATTAAACAGAGAAAACTACAAGTCTTACAAAAGTTATCATAAAGCTTCTATTTCTGTATGAGTATTGTGATACAATAGATGACAGAATACATATTTTTGGGATAAATTTAAAAATAAATTAATGAATGACAATGAAACTACAAAAATTGCATGTAAAATCAATCCTAAATGATACGACATATTCTAACATTAGTAATCTTAATAATTTCTAATTCTTTTGGGAAGAAAAATATAACATGATGTCTCAGTAAAGAGCAACAATTCTAGGAGGATTGAGTTCAGAGAATCAGATACAGACACCCAAAAAAGCAAAAAAAAATGTCTACTCTGATGTTGAGACAAACATAAAATAAACAAGCTCTTTTAAAGATAATGAGAAAGATTTTAAAATGAAAATAAATGTGAATTCATAGGAAAATAACCTGTTAAATAATTCCATCATCCAGTATTCACTTAGAGCTTAGAATGGGCCAGATAATATTTCACAAAAAAGTACAAGGGGAGACCAAAGTCTATACTTCCTTATTGGATTGTATTTCCTATATTTTATCTACTTTCAAGTCTGAAATCTATTTCATTAGCGGAATTGAGAATTAATTAATATTTGAAACCTATGAGTCACTATTAATGAAAAAAGTAAAAATGTAAGTGTCTCTTTATTATTTTACCCTTTTTAATAGAACTGATTATTTCTAGAAAAAAATAGGTTTTCCCTGGGTTATAGATATGAAAATTGTTCTAAATTTTTAGAGATTTAGTGCTTGTTTAGTTTTTAGATGCTAATTTTACAAATTTATTTTTAGATTTAGTGATGAAAGAATAGAATAATTTTTATATAAAAGCATAAAACTTAATTTTGTTGATATTAAAAGTGCAATGTTGGCTACAAGAAATGAATAAATACATTTTTAAAATAATTTTATTTTTTATTTTTTAAAAGTTACTTAGATGATATAAATATTACACAAAAAATGTAGGGATTTCCATATGCCCCACCTCCCACTCCTCCCACAACCTCCCACATAAACTTCCTTCATTAGTGTGGCACATCACCTGCAATAGGTATATACATCCTTGTGTTTTGCCACTAAGCATGGACCATAGTTCACATTGTAGGCCACAAAATGTGGTCACAGTAAAATAGAAGTTTTAGGTCACAGCAAAGTCACACACAGAATAAAAGAGACTCTCATATACCCAAACTCTTCCCCTTTCCTCACCCCATATTAAAACCTTTTTGTATGTGGATGGTAGTACTGTTATAACTGATATGCAGATAGTGAAATATAGCTACTAAACCTTGTCAATGGTTTACAGTATGGATTACATTTTAGACCATACACTTTTTATAAATTTAGATGATATTTACCATGTTCTGTGTCCATCACTATAAGGTAATGAAAAATATTTCCACTGACCACTAAATACCCCCTGTTTGGTCTACTGTGTTCCTCCCACCCCATCACCTGGGCCCACGATGAACCCCTGGCTTTACTCTTTGGATCACATGGTTCGTCGTTACATGCATCAAGAGGTCTTGACACACTGGTTTGTCCTCCTCTATTAGGAACCACCCATGCTTTTAAGAGACACCCACCTGTCTATTTCTGAATGAATCGGTACTCCCAAAGATGGGAGTCCATTCTCCTTCCCATTCATTGTGTGGGACTCCATCCACTGATACAACACGTTATGACAGGATGAACACTCACACACTCCCTAGAAGCCTGCTCCAGATGCAACCTGTCCTGAATGCCACCTAAACCAATGACACTTTCTTGTTATATTGCTGTAAGTGCATTCCCACTTCTGTACATTCAACCTCATACTCACAAATCCCATGTACACCTGGTCCCTCTCCCATCTTTCCCCCCAGTATAGTGGGTATTCCCAATCTACCCACCTGTCAACCCTGCAACACCAAACCCAATAATATTACTACCCACCTGTTCTATCCCTTCAATACCCAACTACACTCTATCACTTTACCACAGATTACATCCGTATGAGTGATAGCTCACAACTTTCTCTTCTCTTTGTCTTTCCTGTAACCTATCTTTCAGATAATATTTCTCAGAAACTGCTCAATTTCCTTACTCCATATGAGTGAGGTTATGTACTTTCATCCTTCAATGCCTGGTTTACTTCACTCAACATAAGGTCTTCAAGATTCATCCAGGTTATCCCATGTGTTATCCATTCTTACAGCTGAGTAATATTCCATTGTATGTATGTACCATATTTATTTTTCCATTCATCTGTTGATGGGCACCTGGGTTGATTCCAACTTTTGACAATACTGAAAAATGTCGCTATGAACATTGGTGTGCATATATCTGTTCATGTATTTGCTTTCAATTCTTCTGGGAATATACCCAGCAGTGGAATCACTGGATTATATGGAAGATTTATAGTTAGTTTTTTGAGGAACCACCAAACTGTCTTCCAAAGTGGCTGGACCATTCCACAATCCCACCAGGAGTGGATAAGGATTCCCATTCCTCCACATCCTCTACAACACTTATAGTCTGCTGTTTTTTTAAATAGCAATCATTCCAATGGTTTTAAGATGGTATCTCATTGTAGTTTTGATTTGCATTTCCCTAATAGCTAACACTGTTGAGCATCTTTTAATGTGTTTTTTAGCCATTTGTATTTCTTCCTTGGAGAAGTGTCTTTTCAGATCACTTACCCATTCTTTAAATGGGTTATTTGTCTTTTTATTTTTAAGGAGTAGGATTTCATTATGTATGCAGGATATTAGGCTCCTATCAGATATATGGTTGCCAAATGTTTTCTCCAATTGGGTAGCTGCCTTTTTATTTTCTTGATAACATCCTTTGAGGTGCCAAAGTTTTTAAATTTCAGATCTCATTTATCTATTTTTTCTTTTGGTGCTCATGCTTTGGGTGTGAAGTTCATGAAACGATTTCCTATTACAAGGTCCTGTAGATGCTACCCTACATTATCTTCCAAGGTCTTCATGGCTTGGTTCTTATATTTAGATCTTTGATCCATCTTGAGTTGCTTTTTGTGTAAGGTTTGAGATGGTGGTCCTCTCTCATTCTTTTGGATATGGATATCCAGTTCTCCAAGCACCGCTTGTTGAAGAGGCCATTCTCTTCCAACTAAGTTGGCTTAGTGG
>JAQZBX010094181.1:0-12058 GCA_029593785.1 Cabassous unicinctus | reverse complement strand
TATGTCTATAACAGAATACCAGTAAGTCCACTCTAGTCCATAGCTCTTCCCCCAATCTTAAGGAGTCTGAGATGGTGATGTCCACTCCACCTCCAAGTGAGAGGGGGCTTATATCTCATGGATAAGAAAAGAGGGGACTTATATCTCATGGATAAGATGGATGGGATTATCCTGCCTGCAGCTGCAGACTCTCTCCATTCCCTGGGATGGCCGTTGTCCATCATCGTCTCCCCACCAGGTGTCCAGGGTGAGTGCATTGAGCTGTAGAGTAGGAGCTGCAGCTCCACTGAGATTCCAGGCCCAGCTGGCACATGGACAGCCCAAAGACTCCGGTCTCTGGAAGTATACCTACAAACTCCGGCACCACATATAGGTTTGAATAGACGGGACAGATGGACCATGTGCAGGGAAGACATATTTGGGTCCAACCCTGTCACTCTCAGGAGCAAGGATTCCAAAGTAGGGCCCATGGATAAGGCGCAAAACTCTGGGGCTATCCACCCTGATATAGGACCTGGGTGTCTCCAGAGCCCTCAGGAGCCCCTCTGTTTGGGATGTATCCACATTGGAAGCCTACGAGGTTCTATTGAGATGTGCATAAGCGTTACCTCTGGGATGACCTCCCGTCTCACTTTGAAGTCTCTTAGCCATATGAACTCATTTGTCTTTTCCTTTTCCCCCTTTTATTCGAGGTCTTTTTCCAGTTGTCTTGCCTGTTGGCACTTGTTAGTAATCCCTTGTTGCCGGGGAGGCTCATCCCCGGGAGTCAAATCCCACACTGAGGGGAAGGTAATGCATTCATATGCTGAGTTTGGCTTAGGGAAAGGCCACATTTTAGCAACAAGGAGGCTCTCAGGAGGCAACCCTTATGCACCCTATAACAATAGGCTAAGTTTCAATTTCAAGAGCAAAGACTCATAAGGCTAGTCATCAATAACAAGAGCACATCAGTGGATCATCTTCCTTTGGCGGTTGGCTTTTTAAGCAACACAGGACCCCACTCTTTCCTCTGAGATTCTTCTCTGTTCAGTTTTTTTTCTCCTTAGTCCCACTTTTGGCAGACAGACCCTAGGAAAATCAGATCATTTCCCATGACAACATGTGCACAGAAAACATATCCCCACCACATCATCTTTCTAAAACCAAAGAGTTGAGGGTGCTGGTGGGAGGGCTGAGCTGGGGGTCACTGCAGTGGGATGGAAAGGAATATACATTCTTTTACTTTTTCAGAACACGTTCTATCAACAGGAGAGCAGACATAATGGTGAAGGGCAGGGCTTTCATATCAGACAAAACTTGGGTTTGAGCCCAGAGTTCCTACACTCAGGGAGTAGGGGAGCTGGGTGTCCTTTGGCAATTTATGTAACACTTGTGCCTCAGTTTCCTCAACTGTAGAATGGAGACAATAACCGAATCTCTGAGAGGGCTTAGAAATAATCAGTGAGAATATACAAGTAAAGCCCACAGTCGAGTGTCTGGCTGGTAAATGTTCACAATTTGCAGATATCCTTATATATTTTTAAGATATAGTCATATATTCTCTATGTATTATTATTATTTTCACTCATTGATTTAATAAATATTTAAAGAGCTCCAACTATGGGCCTGGCATTACGTGACTCGCCATAGAATTCAGGGTTTTAGTTTTTCTATAAGGAATGGGAGTTAGTCTATGTTAGTCATTTTGGCCACACGATCTTCCTACAGAGCTCAACACATTTTATGCCATTTCATTGATCGTCATAGCTTTCATGGGAAGGAAAGGGAAGTGATATTGATGCCATCACTTTTTGTTGGGAAAAAGGAGGCCCAGAAAGGCTAAGTGCTTGCTTAGAGTCAGCACGTTAGGGGCTCCCTGTTGGAGCTGAGGTGGGGTCAGGGCACCATTTCTCAGACTGTCATTACACTCAGACCTGGTTCTAATGGACCTTCCTAGCTGCACCCCCCAAAGGAGCACATGGTCTAGGAGGGGGGTTTCTCATGTCATACCTGGCTAAGCAGGTGTTTCCACTACAGATTAAAGCCATAGGCTACATCTCACACATCTCAGAGGAAACATATTGTGAGGCATTTCCCAGACTCACTGGTCCAGAATGCTCTCCTTCTGGCAGCTTCCATGGAGCTCAATTTTGGAAATGCTGCATCTGCAAATGATTTCCTTGGGGGCGGGGGAGGGACTGTTCTTTGAGAGGACCACCCAAAATTACACATACAATTTCAAGCCCACCAAACTGTGCCTTTCTCTCTCCCTTCCTATGACCCCTGAGCTGGAAAGAAATCCCCCCAAAGCATCCTGGGCTGACCCCAGCAAGGCTCAAAGGGCCTGGCACACAGTTCCGCTGTCCTGACTGGTTGTTGCCTGGTCACTGCTTCTTCCACCACAGGCACCAGGAAGCCAAGAATTCCAGCCAACATTCCTGACCTTGTTGAAGGAAACTGGAGAGCTTTCCATGGATGAGAAAGCCAGCCATGGGGAGCATGCAACAGTTACAGAGGATCAGACAGCCATGCCTTCAGCCACCACGCTTTCTACAAGCGTTGGTCAAGAAAGGCAGCTTCCAATTCTTTTTTCCCCTTAGGCAATATTATTACCCTGAGTCAATTTCATCTATATGTGTTCACCAGGAGATCCGACTCTGACACTATGTATGACCTAGCCTTTGATGATAAGAAATACTTGTGTGAGCTCCCCTCATGACCCCCTGCTTTCTTTATCTCAAATCCCAATTCCACCCTCTTCTGCAAGGTGTTCCCAGAGTCCAGACGGTTCTGGTCTATGGACACATTGGGCATCTGCTTTTCCCTCCCCAAGCTCGTTCTTTGCCTTCATGTTCAGACAACCTGAGAGCACACTGGAATCTGTCTGGTGGCCTCTCCAAGGACTGCCCAGTCAACACTTCATAGGGGAGTGAAGGGAAAGAGATGACATAATTTTTCTTCTCCAGCTGTGCCCTTTTCAAAAAATCATGGAATTCTCCAGAAACTTAAAAGAAAACCTACAGAATGGGAGAAAATATTTCCTGACCATATATCTGAGAAGAATTTCACATCCAGAATACAAAAGAACTGATACAACTGAACCATAAAAGACAATAAACTCAATTTAAAAATAGGCAGAGAACCAGAATTGATATTTGTCCAAAGATATACAAATGGCCAAAGGGAACATGAAAAGTTACTCAACATCTCTGGTCCTCAGGGAAAAACAAATCAAAACCTAAATGTGATACCACTTCTAGAATCGCTAGAAAAGCACAAATTCATAGACAGATAGTATATTACAGGTTACCAGGAGTGGGGAGTTATTGCCTAATGGGTGCAGAATTTCTGTTTGAGGTGGTGAAAAATATTAGGTAAAATTTCTGTTTGCTGGTGATGGTGGCACTATACAATGACTAAAATTATTACCAGTGAAATGTAGATCTGAAATTGGTTAAAAAGGGAAACTTTTAGTTGCATTTATGATACTACAGTAGAAAAGTTGTTTTTTTTTTTTTAAATTGTGGGACGGAATCTCTGAACTTGCAACCTATCTTTCATAAACTCATCTCTTGCTGCTGCATCTTGGTGAGGTGCACTGTTTCATACCTGTTGGTACTTAACGTTAAATTCTTTTGATTCTGAGCTCCTGGGAGAAGGAAGCATTGCCCGTGTTCCTTATTAGACGGGCTTGAAATAAGGATCGTAGCCATGGCATGGATTACAAGCCTAATGGTGATGAAGATAAACACGATGGTCAGCAAGACTCTCAGGCTTGGCTGGTAGAATCCCCATCTCCAAAGACATTTTAGCAGAGGGCCCCATTTATCTAGCCATTTGTCTAGACAGAAGACTAAGGAAATGATGCTTATGAATTTTGGAATGACCCTCCTCCTTGGTTAACCTCAGCCAAGGATTCTTGCCGTCAAATGCCCACCAAAATAATTCTGAGAGACTCTTCGGAATGTAGATGTTGAGTTCTGAGGTTTTCAGTGAGGTCCCAGTTATTTCGGCTTTGACACCATGAGGCTGACTCTCTCTTTTCTTTCCTCTTTGATCTCACTGAGAGCCTAAGACACACATGCGTCTCTTGACAGCCACATGGTCATCTCAACAGCCCTGCTCAATTCTCCTCAAGTCCCAGGCTCAGTGCACAGCTCCAGGCAGGCAGTCCCCCTGGCTCAGGAGAGGAAAGGTACCAGGTTTACAGTGGTTGAAATAAGAACAGCAGACACCAAACGCCCAAGCAACGATTCAGGTTTGAGCCAGCAAGTGCTGTCCCAGATGATGACAACTTTGTCAGGTTAAACTCAGAGTCTGAGGGTGGCGGGTGAGAGGAGGACTCCCCGTGAACCACTGCTCCCTCAGGAAGAGTCGACACAGCCCAGACAGCACGTCCCCATAAAAATGATTGTGGAAGACTGAATTATGGACCCCAATTTAGACATGCTCTTTGTCTTAATCTGTATTCCTGTGGGTAGGAACCCATCCTCAACAGGACCCCTTCAAGATGTGGTATATAATTAAGGTGTGGCCATAATAATAAATGATGGTAAGTCTTAATCCACATTATCAGAGGCGGAATAAAAAGGATGCCGGAAGCAGGAAGGGAGAGGACATTACCTTGTGATGGGTAGCAGAGCCAGAACTCTACAGATTTTAAGGAGAAAGCAAGTTTTGCTGATATCTTGACTCAGAACTTCTTCTGGCCTCTGAGACCATGAGCCAATACATTCCCATTGTCTAAGCCGCTTCACTGTGTGGTGCCTGTCACAGCAGCCTGGAAACTAAGACATGACAGAGCGAGGTCCCCCAGGGCGCTCTTGAGAGACAGTGCACACATCTCTGTCGACGTTCCTCACAGACACTGTAACAGTTTGAATTTGTGAATCCCAGAAAAGATTATGTTCTCAAACTAACCCATTCCTGTGGGTGTGGGGCCCTTTGATTGCATTAAATTCAGGTAAGGGTCCCTTGATTAGATCACTTGATTAGATCACCATAGGGCCTTTGATTGGATTACATCAGTGACCCGTGACCCAGGGTGGGTCTCCGCCCTCTTGCTGGGTCTTATGCAAACTGAGAACACACAGAGAAAGAAGAGACACAAAGAAAGGGAGTTCTGCCATTTTGACCCGGCCATGTGAGAGAGAGGACTCCAGGTTCACCTACAGCTGCAGAAAGATAGAGAAGCCCCAAGAGGCTCAGGAGACAAAGCCCAGGGATAGATGCCTGATCATCCACAGCTGAGCTCCAGGAGAAATTAGAGAGACAGACTGGGAGATCCACCATCTTGCCTTGCCACTTGGCAGAACTCCGGGATCCCTAGCAGCTAAACTTTGGTGAGAAAACATCTCTGATGGTGCCTTGATTTGGGCATCTTCACAGCCTTGGAACTGTAAGCTTTTACCCTAATAAAATTCCCATCATAAAAGCTAACCCATTTCTGGTAATTTTGCATCGGCAGCCTTAGCAAACTAATACAGATATGCTTCCCAGATGGTCACCACCCATGCTTTTCTTTTCTCATCTTCTCTTTTCTCCCTCTCCCACTCTGCTCCCTCTATTTCTTTCTTTCTTTTTTTCTTTTAACAGGTTTAAGTTCTAAGCCTTCATGAGGCTGCTTGCTCAAGGTCACAAAGTTGAAAGGTGACAGGGCTCAGGTTAAGACCCAGGCCTGCCTAGTGTCCAAGGTCATGCTTTAGGGCAGTGAAGATTGCTTCACGTGTGAACTTGGGTCTTGGCCCAAGGCTATCTATGAACCTGGAGCTGCCCTCATTACCTGCCCATCGTCTGGTCCAGTTATCGTCTGGTCCCTACATCGTCCCTGTATTCCCTTGTGGTGCTGCCTCATTCACAGCCCTGGGCTTCTTGGCCAAGGCTTTGCTCACACTCAGCTGGGAGTTTGGAGGTAGATGTGTTTGGGGACCCATGAACCCAGCCTTGGTTGAATGTTAGGGAATTCAAATCATTAGCTCAAGAATTACTGGCAAGTCAGGACCTGCTCCTACGTTCTTCCTTCTTTGTCTGAGCACAGAGGATGGCTACCAAGTCCATTCACTTGGATTCACTGAAAAATCATCTAGTTTTCCCATTTGCTACAAATAAATGAGGCCAAAGGTCACACTAAAGAAATGAGACCTTGTCACTGCGATGGCTCTTCATTCACCTTTTCATTCATTCATTCAGTTGTACAAACAGGGATGACAGCAGCCCCTGTGTCTTCGGCAGCCACTGTCTTCCAGGAATGGGTGCTTTGCTGCATGGCTCTAATTCTTACCACAGATCTTCAAAATCATTATCAGAATCCCTGTTTTAGCAATGAGAAAGCCGAGGTTCCCACAGGGAAATATTTTCCCAAGGTCACGCATTGTCCACACAGGAACAGGGAGCCAGGACTCAAACTTGGATTGGGCTCTTCCCACATTGCCCTAAGCCCTGGTACATTTTTCATGGCAAAATAAGAATGATAAGTTTAACGTATGAAAAGTTTTCATAAAGCTACATGTATCCCATTTAAGACTGTCCTTTATTCTGCTCTCTTATCCTGTCTGGTATTAATTCTTTTATCCTACAAATGAAGGTTAAAATAAATAGTGATATATTTTAATGCCCTTACTTGGCAAAGAAGAATCTGTTGTAGCTTCACTTTCCTCTTAATTTTAAAACTTCCTGGTCCCTTAAATCCCAAAGTTTGGGAACCACTGCCTGGCACTACTACTGGCAGTACTACTGTGGGCAGCTAGAGAAGGGAGATGGGCTTAATCTCTCCTCGCTGCTCTGCAGCATGGTGGCCCAGGGCAGACTCCACTGGACCACGCTCCCCAGCTCTGACCCAGTGGGTCCCAGTGGAGCCGGAGACTGGGCTCTTCTAACATGTACTCCAGGGCTGAGGCTGCCCCTGGAGACACCCTTTGAGAACCGTGGGCTTAAGGCCGTCACATTGATTCCGTCCCCTTGTCAGTTCCCAGACATGGGCACATGCAGCCACGGCGGTCCGGGGTGGAGTGGGGCACTGAGGGAAGGGGGATGGGCCTCCGGGAGGCTTTTTCCTTAACGACAGCGAGAGGTGCGAGAGGAGCCTGGTGCTGCCTGACCACTGAGGAGTCACAGGATGCACCTGAGGCTGCCTGTGCTTATTTTCACTGTGCTCAAGTAAAGCAGGGCTGTGTGGAAAGCCTACCGGTTTGCTTCTTGGTCAGGAGAACATTCCAGTGAGAGCACTGCTACTGAATTGAGGCTTGCATGGTAGAGCCACTCCCTAAGATTTATGCATTGTCTGTGAGTGTGTGGGTGTGTAAGCATTTGTGAGTGTGTGCATGTGTGTGATTTAATGTGTGTGTATGTGTGTGCTGTATGTGGGTGTGTACATGAGTGTGTGCATACATGAGTAAATGTATGTGTGCATATGTGGAAGTGTCCATGTGTGTGAGTGTGGGCATGTGTGGTTAGTGTGTGTGCATGTGTGTATCGTGTGACTGTACGTATATGCATACATGAGTTGTGCATGTGGGTGAGTGTGCATGTGTATGAGTGTAGATATGTGTGGGCATGTGTGTGTGGCATGCAGGTGTGTGCATGTGAGTGTGCATGCATGTGGGTGTTCATGTGTGTGACCACGTGTGTGCACATGCATATGTGTGCACTGTATGTGAGCATGAGTGTGAGTGTGATTGGATGTGCATATGTATGCATGTGCATATGTACGTGTGCGTGTGGGTGTGAGAGTGTATACGTGTGGTGAAGTGTGTGTATGTGTACGTAAGTGCACTGCGTGTGTGTGTGTATGTATGTGAGTGCATGAGTGTGAGTGTGCATGAGCCAATGTGAAGCCGGGGGCACTCTGCTCTCACGGGATTCATCAATTCCTAGATCATTTCGTCAGCCTCCGAGAGATGGGTGGGAAGGCAGTGCTTCACCCTTCTCTGACTCTGTTATAAACGTGGTAGCTTGAAATGGGGCAATGAGGTCATCTGGAGGATTATTACAGTCCTAAAATACCTTTGTAGGAACCAGACAGATATTAGTCGACTAATCCTCTGTTATTTTATAAATCATGGAGACTAGTATGAGACTAAGGAAAGCTACGGGATTTTTATAATGCCAAGACATGGCCCACTTTACTGGAGTCATATATCTTAAGATGTATCAACAATTTAAAATTTAAGATTCATTGAACTGATCTAGTGCTACCCTCAAAGGACTCCCATGACATTTTAAAACCTTCTTCCCCACCCCCTTTCCCCCCCAAAAAAAATCTCTTGACCAGGTTCGACCTGGCAGTTAGGCATTTCCTGAGCAACATGCTTCTCCAGGAAATCATCAGAGATTGCTGGGATTCCGGCAGGCTGTTAGTCACATGTTCCCCTGAGCTTGCAGAGTTGCAGAGAATACATTTGAATGTCCAAAATTGTCCATCCCACTGTGCACTCTCATATCTGGCTAGCACACTGCACTCTCTGGAAAGGATACAGGCCTTTGTGGGAAACCACAGCTAACACGTGAACTTGCAATGACTTGAACTTGTGAGTGGTGGGCTGGGAAATCCATTAGCTAGCATGTCCATAAGGGATAGTATATGTCTTCAGTTTTTACCTCCCCACATGTATTCATCAGGATTCTCCTGAGAAGCAGAACCGACAGGAATTGGCTCACAGAACTGTGGGGATTGGCAAGTCTGAATTTTGCAGGGTGGGCCACAAATTGAAACTCAGTGAAGGTGAAGTTGAATTTCCCAGGAGAAGCTCAAGTTGGAAACTCCGATGAAGGTGACACTGAATTCCCCAGGGGAAGCTGGCTGGATAGAAATTCTTCTTTCTGACTTCCAACATCCTCAGTTCTGGCTTTAAGATCTCCAACTGCTTGGATGAGGAGACCTCTCTCATTGCTGAGAGCAATTTCTTCTGTTGCTTGCAGATGCAATCAGCCCTAGATGCAATCGACCAATGGTTTAACTCCATCTGTGAAATACCCTCATGGTAACAATCAAGCCAGTGCTGGTTTGACCAAACAACTGGACACTGGTCAAGAGATTTTTTTTTGGGTGGGGAAAGGGTGTGTGTGGAGAAGGTTTAAAAATCTCATGGGAGTCCTCTGAGGGTAGCACTAGATCAGTGACCTAGCCAAGTCGACACACGAAGTTAACCATCACACCATACATCACAGCCAAGGTGAGCCATTGGTATATAATTGTGGTTTGGTATCACTTAATGTAAAGCATTAACAATAGGGTCATTTATAAAATGCTGGTAGGCAACCTTCAAATTCAGGTTTTTCTGTTTTATTCCCAAGAACGATGAGTGATTAACATGCTTTGACATATTTGCAGCGTGGAACTGAATTCACTTATCTCGATGTTCACCTGTACCCTTGATGGATGCAGGTGCATCAATATGCTGTCTGTCATGATGTGACCTCAGTCCATGAGCTGTAGATGACATTGGAAGGATTGGCAATGACGACCAGAGTTCATGAAAGAGCAGGGGTTGATGGTTGGGGGTCTAGAAGTTTAGGCTGTAAGGCGTTTTTAAAAGGTAGTCAGCCTGTCACTTGTCAAGTGTGCTCATCCTGAACTCTGTGAACCTTCCATAAAACCTTGCACAGACACACAACATACACCAAATTGTTAGGAATAATAATATCATTAAGTTATGTAGCATTTCATAGTCTCCAAAATGCTTTTCCCAAAGGGCTGGGCGCAGTTAACTTTCCCATTTGACCGATGGTAGCTAAGGGAAATGGCTTGCCCAGGTTACCACAGCTACCAAGTGATCTAATCTGGGCCTCTGGTCCCAAGAAAAGAGAGTGCCCATGATGGACCTGAGCACAATTTTACAAGGCAGCTACTTGAATGGAGTAGAGCAGGCAGATGGGAGCTGTTGTTATTCCCAGCTTGCAGATGAAGAAGTGGAAGCTGCAAGAGGTTGAGCAATTGCACAAGTCATGGGCTACTTGGTGTCAGGAGTCAGGTTTGAAGCCAGGAATACTGGCTGCAAGCCGCCCTGGAGCCGGGAGGCCTGGTTTTAGGTTTTGCATCAGGTCTCTGTTACTTACTAGAAGAACATCTCAGAGCCAGTTACCTAACTTCTCTGCACTTCAGTTTCCTCATCTGGAAAACGGAAATGATGAGAGCAACCTAATCAATAGAGGTGTGCTGATGAAATGATTTAAACAGTGTCTGGAACAAAAATAAGTACTCGATAAGCTGATATAATTATTCATCACTAAGCCATGCATTTTCCCCAAAGCATTTAAAATATGGTTTATTTCATTAAGTCTCAATTTATGTGAACTTCTGAAATGTGTTTCCTTGCATAAAGTGAAGATACTAATATTTTCTATCATCTTCCTCCTATCTAGAATGGTTAAGGTCCAAACACTCAGGGATCAGCTGAGGCCCCTTGGAGCCACGGCTAGTGGTGGGGGACAAGCTGGTGGGGGGCAGACCTGCTCTGGAAACACGGTATTGAACAAAGGATTTTGCAACTAAAGGAAGTTGGAGAGCAGGTGGTCCGAAACACTACCGTCGGGTGATGGACAGTTGGCTCTGTCCATCACTATGGACGCAATCCTTGGCCGCCGCCGGGCACAGGGCCACGGCTCTGCTGGGTCAAGCTTGGCACCTGGGCGCTCCCGGAGAGTAAGTAGGTGGTTGTGGGTGAAAGCACACTTGTCCCCATTCTGCCTCTTGTAAGGAGGACAGGGTCAGATGATGGAGGGACTTGAGAGTCCAAACAACATTTCAAACAGGATGGGCTGCTCAGGGCTTCCATAAAGCAGTGCCTAAGGAAGTCTAACCTGATGGGCTAAGCAGGCAGCTTGGAGGCTGCGCCAGACGCTGGGCAGGCAGGGTGGGACAAGGAGCTGATGGTGCTGAGGCTCTGGGGGTCCTTGTCGGGAGTGGGTAAGGAGGGTTATGCACTTAAGAGGGAAACAAACCTGGCTGGGGATGGAGTTGAGGAATAAGTCAACAAGGGGCTCGAGTTCTTCAGCGTCGGAGAACGGTGGGCTCACCTTCAAAGCAGGGGCAAGGAAACAGTGGCATGGATTTGGAGGGGTTGGGAATGATGCTGCTGGGTGGGTCTGTGGGGTCAGGGCCACTCTCCAGCTGGTCACTTGGAAGGACCTTGCAGGAGCTGGAGGCTTGGGGGAGGCACCACCGACAGGGGCTTTGGCAAGATCTGATCTAGAAATCTCCCACCTTGTCTGGGCAGCTAGATTGTTAGCTCTGTGCTGGTGTGTGAGGGCACGGAAAACCAGAGGGCTTCAAGGACCAGGCTCTAGAGCACCAAAGAGTCAGGGGACGAGGCAGAGCTGCTGAGATTTCCCCGGAACTTTCTGTTGTCCCTGCCACCACCTTGGACACCAGACACTCCACCTTTCTCAGCAAAGGGGGTTGCCTGTGTTTCCTTTTGGGCTGCTGGGGCAAGGCTCCCAGGGCCTGCTGGGATGAGCAAATCTGCTTCCCCAAGTCCTCCTGTACCTCCCTTAGAAGAGAGCATGCGGGGAGGGGCTCAGGTGGCAGAATGGCAGGGGGAAGGGAAGGAGGAAGGGCCATCACCCCTGGATTTGGGAGAGGGGCACAGGCTAATTCATCGTTTATCATCTCTGGACACGGACCCTTACCCCATTGGAAAGGAAGGGACTGTTAAATCTGCCCAGTACTGAGGTAGACAAATAAAAGACGTTTATCCCAGAAGCCGGTATCTGTGTCAAGCGAGGTGCTAAAAATCAATCTGTGAGTTACAGATAACAAGAAAAAATCCCCAGATTTGTTAACTCTCAGTTTCCTGTTACCCCAACCTTGCCAGATGGCCCATTTTTTTTCCATTGCCATGCACAGGGTTATGTGCACATGTGTGTTTTCACGTGTGTCTTTCTCCCATAAATACAATTATTTGCCTCTTGATGAACGGCCATGTGTGTTAAGTTTGTTTACATCTCTATTTCCCTTCTTATCCCTCTTTAGTAGAGAGACAAAAACGAGGAGGATACTTAAGTGCGTTTGTGCAGCTTAAAAATAAAGATATATTAAGGGAAAAAAATCACCGGTCTATGTGCAAGACACACTTACAGCAGG
>JAQZBX010094180.1:0-12061 GCA_029593785.1 Cabassous unicinctus | reverse complement strand
GGTAAATATCATCAAAATTTATAAAAGTGTATGGTCTAAAATGTAAACCATAATGTAAACCATTGATAATGTTTAGTAGCTATGTTTCACTATTTGTATATCAATTATAATAAAGGTACCATCCATATATAAAAAGGTATTAATATGGGGGGAAAGAAAGGGGGAGGATGTTGGGTATATGAGAGTCTCCTGTATTCTTTGTGTGACTTTCTTGTGACCTAAAACTTCTTTGAAAACAAAATGAAAAATAGTGAGACACTGGGGAGTGAGTGAAGAAAGGTGCCATGGTACAGATAAGGCAACAGATGTTGCCGTGATTAAAGGCAAAATGTCAAAAATTTTTAAAAAATATTTTTCACTTTTTAATATCTCAGTCTATTCATTTTATTTTATTTTTATTTTTTTAAATTTTATGTACTTTTTTTCTTATATTTAAACTTATCATTATTGTTTCATTTTCCTATTAATTGTATTTGGCTATTGTAATGGCTTCATTTTTTAAGAAGCTTTGGATCACAAAAGGGTTACAACTGGGGCATGGGAGGATCATTGGTGTGGGGTGTCAGTGATGGGGAATGCATGGGAGGAGGTTCACCAAAACGTATTTATAAGGTATGCAAAAATGTTCAAATGTTCACAGGACATTCTCACAGTGGGTTGAGACTCACACAATAACTGAGAGAATACTGAATTCCCATCCTGCAGAGTCTGCCACATACTCTAAGGGAGCAGAACCAGTCCCCCAAGTGCGGGGGCAGTGAGTGGTGAAGGAGGATGATCCACTGATAAGCCCTTGATATTGAGGACTGGGCTTATGAGACTTTGCTCTTAAAATTGAAACTCAACCCATTGTTATGGGGTGCCTAAGGGTTGCCTCCTGAGTTCCTCCTTGTTGCTCAAATGTGGCCTCTCTCTAAGGCAAACATCATATGAATGCATTACCTTCTCCCCAGGATCGGACATGACTCCCAGGGATGAGCCTTCCTTGCACCAGGGTATTGCTCCCAAGCAACAACTAGCAATGGAACTGGAAAAAGATCTAAAATAAAAGGGGGAAAAGGCAAAGACCAGTGAGTTTATATGGCTAAGAGACTTCAAAGTGAGTCAGCAGGTCATCCCAGTGGTAGCACTTATGCACTTCTCAGCAGGCTCTCATAGACTTCCAACCAAAGTGTATACTACCCCAAATAGTGGGGCTTCTATGCTCAGGGCAGAAAGCTCCAGAGTCTGGTGCCTTGCCAGTGGGACCTACTTTGGAGTTTGTTCTCCTGAGAGTGACAGAGTTGGATTCAATTATATCTCCCCTGCACAAGGCTCATCTCCTTGGCAGAGTTGCAACACTTACTCTACAGCTCATTCAACTGACCCAGGACAACTGGAAGGGAGATGATGATGGACAACAGCCATTCCAGGGAATGGAGATAATCTGCAGCTACAGGCAGGATATTCCTATCCATCTTCCCCATGGGATATAACCCCCCTCTCAACTGGAGGTGTAGTGGATGTCACCATCCCAGACTCCTCAGGATGGTGTAAGAGCTATGAACTAGATTGGACTTACTGGTATTCTACTATAGACATGTTGTGATTCTAGCAATGGAAGAAATTACAGCACTGATGTGGTGCCAGAGGCCACTGGAGGCTCTGGGGGCAGGGAGAGGGAAAAAATGTTGCAATATAGGGGCTTTTTGGGGACTTGGGAATTGCCTGAGTGACATTACAATGACAGATATAGGCCATTTTATATCATCACATAGCATGCAGAACTGTGTGGGAGAGAGTGTAGACTATAATGTGAACTATGGTCCGTGCTGAATCGTAAAGACCCAGGATGTGTTTATCAATTGCAATGAATGTGCCACACTAATAAAGTATGTTCATGTGGGAAGAAGTGTGAGGTGTGAGGAGTGGGGCATATGGGAATCCATATATCTTTTGCATAAGATTTATGTAATCTAAGCATGTTTTAAAAAATGAATTTAATTTGATGCTAAAAAAAAAATAACAACATTATTCACAATTACCAAAAATGAAACCAATCCAAGTGTCCATCAACAATGATGGACAGGAAAAATGAGATATGTGTATACAATACAATGTAATGTTATTCAGCCTTAATCAGAAATGACCTTGAAGACGTGAAGATTAGTGAAATATTGAGTGAAATACGTTAAAATCAAAATGACAAATATTGTATGATCTAACTGATTTTAAACATAGAATAAGGAAAATCATAGAGTCAGAATCTAGAATGTAGTTTACCCGGGACAGGGCGGGTATAGGGAATGGGAATGTAAGGATTCGAATATACAGGTTTCCTATTGGGAATGATAGAAATGTTTTGGTAATGGATAGTTTAAAAATATATTCTTTTAAAAAATTCGTCATTCATATATTTTCAGAACTTTAATAGAGAAAATTTGCAAAGCTACAAATTGTTAATGAATCCAACTTTTGTGACAAATTGATAATGAATCCAACTTTTGTGACATCTCATAAATTAGTAGAATTCTATTATAACCTTTTAAAAATGCTACAACAGAATCTGCAATTGCAGTTTTAATTTTCTTTACTATTCAATGTATATTTAATAAAGTTTGTTTTCTTTATTTCCTATATTTGATTATTTCTATTTAAACTTAGGCGATGGTTATTAGAAACATGTTTTCCTTCAAGTGATTTTTTTATTTTTTAAATTAATATTAAGGAATTCTTTGCAGAATTATACTTTTTCATTTTCTTAAATGATTAGGAATCTTTTGCCAAAGGCATCTTTGAATTGATTGTCTCTTACACTGCTTTAACTGATTGCAACCTGTTTCTGCCAGCAGGGCAAGTTCTGGGAAGTGCAACAGGGAGATGAGACTCCTGAATCAGGCTTCAGGCTGCCACTGGACAGTCTGGAAACAATAAACATGCACTCTAGTATGCCCATAAGGGTTACTCTGCTGCCTCCAAAACAGAGTCACACAATAAGAGCTCAGTTAAACTCCACACTGTGCCTGGGAAGGTTTAGAGTAGAAGCGAGGGTGTGCTACCATTTTTAAGTTGCATTTTCTTAACTCAAGGCTCACCCTATTACTTAAATAATTTAACTCTTTTCTAGAATTTTGAGAAAAGTAGTTTGGCCCTTCTTATAGTTTTTCAAAGTTTCTATGGGTGAAGAGACCCTGGAGTTTCTTATGTTGCCATCTTGGTTGCCTAGAAGCATTCATAATAATATTAAGATAATATTAAATTATAAATATTAAATAATATTAAAATAATTTAAGCATGCAAATTTTATCCCCTAGAGAAAACATGAGCAATATAACACACTGATGCATGGCTAAAATGTACAATAGAGGAAATAAAATTTAATATTAAATAGTAGAGTAATGAAAAGCCAAGAGAAAATCAGAATTTCAAACATATGACATGAAATGAAAGCAGCCCATCAACAATGATTTTAAGCATAAGTGTACTAAACTCTCCAAATAAAGGGGCTGTAATTGACTATTTTAAAACTAAGACCCATCTCTACAAGAATTAACTGAATAGAAAAAGGATGTAAAAATATATACCTGTAAATAAATGCACATAAATAAACTGGGCAAAATAGTACTATGAGAAAAAGTAGAGCTCTGCATCTCAGAAATATAAGTACTGTATAAAATAACCATTGACCTAATTTTCAGAAAATTAAAAAGTTCCTTAAGAGAGCTTCAAAACACATTTAAAATTTTGAAAAACTTAAAAAAAGGATGAGAATTTAAAAAATAATAATGACTGAATAATTGCCAAGGATAAAGTTCTCATTTTGTTGAAGTGTAGGGAAAAAAAGGCATATTTCCATTCTGTTTCTTAATCCTGATCTTCTGCCAAAATTACTTTAGTATTAGATATCATATATTGGAATCCCACAAAAAAAGATTCAACAAAATTAGTTATAAAAAGTTTCAAAATTTATGTTTTCTTTGACTATTACTTATAGTACTTAAAGACTATAAAAATGATATCAATTCTGGGAAGTAAAACTCCCTCATGATGATTTGTAAAGAGTGAGCAGACCCTATTGAGGTGGATTTGGCATAGAATATCTTAAACACCAAAGTTAGTTACTGGGAAATAAATTGTTGATGGCCTTTTAATCTGCAAATAAGTTTTACTCAATATCACTGAATTTTTGAAGAAAAATTTCACATTTGAATGTTCATCAAATACATAATATATAATTTTGTAATTTCTTGTTCCATACCATCATAGACTCTCCTGAAATTCTGCAGTATATACAGTTTTTTTCTTGTACAAATTCCTTCTAAATCTACATGAAAATTGATTCTGTTTCCATTAATTAATGAAAGATTCACAAGAATGGATTTCACCTTATTGTATATAGAAGGAATAAGCTTTTGGCCATTAATATAATTATAAAATATTTACTTGTCTCAACACTGGCAAAGATGAAGGGAGAAATAGCTGTCTCTACAATAATAGTTGGTGACTTAAATATACCACTTTCAGTATTGGATAGAACATCTGACAGTGGATAAGTAAACAGAGAGCTTGAAAATAGGATAAATGAAGTAGACCTAACAGACATATATAGAGCATTGGACCTCAAAACTGCAGGATATACATTCTTTTCAAGCCCTCATGGATTTCTCCAAGATAGACCATATGTTGGGTCACAGACAAGTTTCAATAAATTTAAAAAGATTGAAATTATACAAAACACTTTCTTTGATCATAACAGAATGAAGCTGGTAATTGATAACCAATGGAAAAGGGAAAATTCATAAATATATGGAGATTAAACAACACACTCTTAAATAATCAGTGCATAGAAGCAGAAATTGCAAGAGAATTCAGCAAATATCTTGAATAGAATGAAAGTGAAAAGACAACATACAACCCCTTTGACACTGCAAAGGCAGTGCTGAGAGGGAAATTTATAGCCCTCAATGCTTACAATTAAAAAAGACTAAGAGCTAAAATTGAAGATCAAATTGCACATCTGGAGTTACTAGAGAAATAACAGCAAATTAATCCCAAACCAAGCCAAAGGAAAGAAATAGAAAGTTCAGAGCACAAATAAATGAAATTGAGAAAAAAATAGAGAATAAAAAAAAAACAAAAGTTGGCTCTTTGAGAAGATCAACAAAATCAACAAACCCTTAGCTAGACTGAAAAAAGAGAAGACACAATTAAATAAAATCACAAATGTGAGGGAGGACATTACCAGTGACCCTGCAAAATAAAAGGAATCATAAAAGGATTCTTTAAACAACTGTATGCCAAAAACTAGACAACTTAGATGAGATGGACAAACTCCTAGGAACACACAAAACACCTACATTGACCCTAGAAAAAATACAAGACCTAAATAAATCAATCATAAATGAAGACTTTGAAACAGTCATCAAAAACCTTCCAAAGATGAAAAAACAAGGTCCAGATGTTTCACATTGAATTCTACCAATCATTCAAGGATGGTCTTATAGAAATCTTGCTCAAGCTCTTCCAAAAAGTTGAACAGGAAAGAATGTTACCAAACTATTCTATGAAGATATCACCCTAATACCAAAAACAGATGAAGATACTATGAAAAAAGAAATTACTGACTAATATCTCTAACAAATACAGATACAAAAATCCTCAACAAAATATTTGCAAACCAGATCCAAAAGCACATTAAAAGAATTATACACCATGATCAAGAGGGTTTTATCCCCAGTGCGCCAGGGTAGTTCAAAACAAGAAAATCAATTAGTGTAATAAAAAAAAGCACAGTAATAAATTGCAGAAGAAAAATCACCTGACCCTCTTGATTAATGCAGAAAATTCATTTGACAAAATATAGCAACCATTCTTGATACAAACACTCCAAAAGATAGGATAGAAGGAAGCTTTCTCTATATGCTAAATTCTATTTATGAAAAACCTATAGCTAGTGTGGTACTCAAATGGTGAAAGATTGAAATATTTCCCACTGAGATCAACAGCAGACAAGAATGCCCACTGTCACCGTTACTATTCAATATTGTGCTAGAATTACTAGCTAGAGGAGTTAGGCTAGATAAAAAATAAAAGGCACCCAAATAGGAGAGGAAGAAGTAAAACTTTCATTATTTGCTGATGGTATGATCCTATATCTAGGAAATCCTGAAAATTCCACAATAAAGCTACTGGAGTTAGTAGACAAGTTCAGCAAAGTGGTGGGAAGCAAGATTAATATGCAAAAATCAATAGTGTTTCTATACACTACTGATGTGCAATCTGAGGATGAAATCAGAAAAAAAATCCATTTATGATAGCTATTAAAACAATAAAATATTTAGGAAAAAACATAAACCAGGATGTAAAGGACCTATATTCAGAAAACTAGAAAACATTGCTAAAAAAAAACAAAAAAGACTTAAATGCAAGAATATTCTATGTTCATGGATTGGAAGACTAAATATCATTACAATACCAATTCTACCAAAACTGATTTACAGATTCAATGCAATCCCAACAATGATCTCAACAGTTTTTTTTTTTTTGTGTGTGTGTGTGTTTTGCAGAAATTGAAAAGCCAAATATCAAATTTATTTGGAAGGGAAAGAGGCTCCAAATGGCCAAAAATATCTTCAAAAAGAACAAAGTTGGAGGACTCACACTTCCTGACTTTAAAGCATGTTACTTAGCTACAGAGGTAAATGAAAACAGCATGGTACTGGCATAAAGACAGACAGACTGACCAATGGAAACAAATCACGAATTTAGAAATAGACCATCTCATCTACTGTCAAGAAATTTTTGACAAGGCTATTAAGCCCAACCAGTTGGGCTAGAGCAGTCTATTCAACAAATGGTGCTGGAAGAACTGTATAGCCATATCCAAAAGAAAGAAAGAGGACTCCTATCTCATACCTTATACAAAAATTAACTCAAATTAGATCAAGAACCTAAATATAAAAAAGCAATCCATAAAACTCCTAAAAGAAAATGTAGGAAAACATCTTCCACATCTTGTGGTAGGTGGCAGTTTCTTAAACCTTAAACCCAAAGAAAGAGCAACAAAAAAATAGATAAAAGGGACCTCCTCAAAGTTAAACACTCTTGCACCCCAAAAGACTTTGTCAAAAGGGTGAAAAGGCAGCTGAGTCAGTGGAAGAAATGATTTGGCAATCACATATCAGATAAGGGTTTAATATCAATGATATATAAAGAGATCATACAGTTCAACACATGAAAAATGTTCTACATCACTAGTGATTAGGGAAATGCAGATCAAAACTACAATGAAATATCATTTCATACTTATTAGATTGGCCACTATTAAGTCAGAAAACTAAACATTGGAGAGGATGTGGAGAGATAGGAATGGTTATTCACTTTGGTGGGAATGCAGAATGGTACAGCCACTGTGGACGGCTGTTTGGCAGTTCCTAAGGAAGTTAAATATACACTTTCCATGTGACCTGGCAATACCATTACTATTATAGGTATATACCCAGAACTGAGAGCAGTGACATGAATAGACATCTGCATACAGATGTTCATAGTGGCATTGCCAAAAGTTGGAAACAGCCCAGTTGTCCATAAACTAATGAATGGATAAACAAATAGTGGTGTATACACATGATGGAATATTATGCAGTGGTAAGAAGAAATGAAGTCTTGAAGCATATGATAACATTGATAAACCTGGAGGACATTACGTTGAGTGAAGCAAGCCAGACACAAAAAGACAAATACTGCATGAAGTTGGTACTATGAACTAAATATATTATGTAAATTCATAGAATTAATAATCAGAATATAGGTCACCAAAAATAGAATGATGGAAGATAATGGAAATCTGATGGTTAATTTGTGCAGAATTTATTAAAAGATTGAATGTAAATCTTTGAAAATGAATGGAAATGGTGAGAGCACATCATGTTCTTTGTGACTAGCAGAGCTATTATATGGGTATGACAGTGACCGAAAGGGAAAGCCTAAGGACATTTTATTACTGGAAAGAAAGCTTAAAAAATGTAACATGGGACTTCATAACATAGTGAGATCTCATGTAAAATATGAATATGGGTGATATTGCATATATAAGAATGTTTTTATAAAGTATATGTACAAATAAACTAGAAAGAAGGAAATGGAATAGCAGCTCTGTACAGCATGGGAAGAATAAAGAGATTGAGAAGTGATGAGTTTTGTTTGGTTGGTTGGGTTTTTCATTACTATTATTACTGGAACAATGAAAATGCTCTAAAACTGATTGAATTGATGCATGCACAACTATGGGATTATACCAAATACAACTGATTGTACACTTTGGATGGATTTTTGCTTCTTTACTATCTATTTATAAAATTGATTTAAGAAAAAGTGAAACACACATATAAACACACACACAACTTTCTTGGGTACTCAGATTCTTAAGTATCATTCAAATAGTTTTTCTCAGTTGTTTAAGGATGAAATTTTCTTTGCTAAATAAAGAAGAAAGGGGCAGCTGCCTCCCATTCTCCCTCCTTAAATTATCTCCTTGTAAATATAATAAGCCCAGTAGGAATACTGAACTTTTGATTTTACACTGCAATGTCTTGGGCCATCCAATCCTTGGAACTGTAAACACATACTTCCAAAATTAATTCCAGAGCCATTCAATGAGTGTCTTAGTTTATCAGGGATTCTATGACAAATAACATATAGTGGTGGGCTTAAACAACAGGAATTTATTGTTTCGGGACTTTGAAGGCTAGAAACCCAATATCAAGGTTTCCACATGCCATGCTTTCTCCCAGAATCTGTAGTGTTCTGGTGCTAGCTTGCCAGCAATGCTTGGGTTCTTTAGCTTGTAGATGCATCTCCCCATTCATCAGAAATCTCTCTCTCTCCTTCTCTGGCTTCTCCACTGGTTACAATTTTTGCTTATAAGAACTTCAGACTTATTGAATTAAGGCTCAACCTCATTCAGTTTGGGCTTTCCTTGACTAATACCTTATTCAAATATCCTACTTACAAATGCGTTCACAACCACAGTATCTGGGGTTAGGACTTAAACATGAGTTTTGTCATGGACTAGATTCAATTCCCAGCACTGACTACACAGGGAATAATCACAAATTGCAATCATTTATGTATCTAGGAGATAAGAGAAGCTTTCATTGTTCTTTCTTCTGCTTTACTCTAAATTTGTATTAAATTCTGTCCAGACATAGTAATCACTGGCATACTACTTTATATGCATGTAAACCTGATCATTCTTAACCAGTAATAAATTGTTTTCTTTCTTGCTTCTGTATACATATGGGTTTTTTTGGTAAGCACAATTGTTTTATTTCCCCAATATTTGATAAGAAGGTATGAGTGCAGTGCCTTTAAATCAAACATCACTCATATGTGTGAACTATGGAATTAGAATATCAGATCCAGTGAACATTATTTCAAATCATTCTAATATAAATGTAATCAATTTTAATTTATAGTATTTGCTTTTTGAATAGTAGAAACTTATTTTAATTTATAAAGAAAACTGAAGCCAGACCCTCTTCAGCACATGGACAGTCATGGAGCAGTACTGGAGCAGTATTTTAGGCAATTGTTTTCCAAATCTGTCTACCTACAAGGTGTTCTTCTGCTATGGCTCTCTGGATCACATGAAAAACTGTAAATGTTGCTACTTCTGCTGGGTTTCCAAGGTGCACATCATAGGTGGCAGCTTCATCTCTGCTTTCCACGGCTCTCCCTCTTGGTGGACAAAGTGGACCTGCTCAGCAGGACACTCCAGCAGCAAAAGAGGGGCTTATTGCAAGCCTGCTGAGCAGAGCTGCAGCACAGCAGGATGTACTTCTGAAGCAGCAGCCCTCAGGAGGCCCCAGGGACACTGGAGTAACTCATCTTCATTTCCATTTTTTCCTTCAGGGAATCTTTGCAGAGGAAGCATTCTAGGAATTCAGCAAATTTTTAAGTGGGGCCAAAATATGGTTATCTACTGAAACACTAGCAAGTGAGGACTAAATATAGTAATTTCTGAACATTTGGAGGGAAGCTGTACATTTTTTCCTCTGAATTGATATTGCTAACCTAAGCATTTGAAGTTCTAATGGTTTATATGTAAGAATAATAATTGAAATTTGCATTATTTAGAAATCTGTTCAGTGATACTTCATTGACATTTAAAAAATGTGAAAGAAAAATGCATAAACTTTGGTTTTTATGTCTTTCAGTCATTAGAAGACTCTGCAGGCAGACATCCTCCTCTAACTTTGGTGGAGATAATCAGATATTTTGCTCTATTTATTTTGTTTCCATGGACTTTTCCTACCACCTACTAACAGTTACACCATCCTAGGTCAGATCAGCAACCCAAGGAAGCAGACAGCAGAAAAATGAACAAGATAGTGTTTAGTATTTTTCCAGAAACAACTGCTAACCCCCCAAAAAAGGCTAGTAGATTTTCTTGCTTCTCTGGTTACATTCTGTTCTCTCTAATGGGATTCAACTGATGCAGGGTCAGTGTTCCAAAGCCATACTGATAAAGGAAGTGCTGCAGCCCTAACTCCTTTCAGCAGAAACCCAAAGCTTTAGGAAGATAAGCACCCCTCAACCCTTTTTCCCTTCCTCCCTTTCTCCCTGGAATCCACATGTTTAGGAAGAAAAGCATTCCCTGCCTGCCCCCCTTTCAACTGGAATTTACAACTCTAAACAGATAATGATACTTTTCCTCCCTAATAGCCCTCTACTTTAGGAAGATAAGCTAAATGCGCACCTTTGGCTTTTGTAACCCTTGCCTGCCCACTTGCTTACGAATTTGCCCGCATAAAGTCCCTGTATAAATTTATGAAAGCCAAGACTTGGCACTCAGATATTTTGGAGACTTGGCTCTCCTCTGGGCCCATGTGTAATAAAACTTTGTTCCTCCACCTCTCTGAGGGCACACCTGGATTTTTCATTGCCTAAGTTTCGTCTGCCACAACATTTGGTTCCCTGACTGGGAAACCCAACTGAGCAGGCCTGTTGTGTGTCCAGCTGGGGACTGATGGGCATGGCTTATGGCGATCTCCGAGCAAACGAGGTAGGTGCCACCCATCCAATTAACAGTACCTCCTTTGGAAGCGGTCCCCATGGACCGTGTCCTCACACCTCAGCCTGACTTAGTGGGGAGGTGGACTGAACAGTGCCAGAAGACTCTGGAAAGGTAAGGTCCTGGGTGCCAAGTCCTCAGTCAGGCCCATCTCTGGACAGAAGGGGAGACTGATGACCTCCCAAAGTCTCAAATATTGAGATCCCAGGATAGGACAGACCCTACAGGAAGGACTGCATAATCTCTGAGTGATTGGGTGAATTAGACTCAGGGTGTGAACTTTTCACTGTTAATCCCTGTGGGAGGGACTGTGTAACTTCTGAGTGATTGTGTGTGTGAGTGAGGATGACAGAGGCTTGCCTCTGTTATTCCAGTCTGTGACTCCACGGCATGTGCCATGGAGCCTGAGTGGGCCCTAACCTGTTTTCCATGGCTACATCATATGACATAACAGCCCATCCCAAACTCTCCCTGGGCACCTTAGCTAAGACGAGCCAAAGTTCTCATGAGAGACACATACAGGTAAGCATCTGAGTGGCCTGGAAAGAGGCAACCCCTTTCTTTGTCTGTCTTGCACCACTGATGCAGGGTATGGGCTCATCACAGTCAAAACCTACCATGTTAAACTGCATGTTTAAGAATTTCAAGAAAGACTTTTCTGGAGATTATGGCATCCGGATGAACCCTGGCACCCTCCAAACCTTATGTGAATTAGAGTAGCCCACTTTTAATGTTGAATGGCCAGGGTCTGCGCAGTGTGGCTGGTTGTCATGGGAACTCCCAGCCACCCCGATCAGTTTCCCTACATCAACTCTTGGTTAGAAATAGCTCAACTCTGCCCCCTTGGGTTTGATTGTGCATTGGAAAAAGGGGCAGAGTAGGGTCTTGAGTGGATAGGAAATGACGCCCCAGAAGCCAGTCATTCATCAAGGATCCTCAGAAGAAAACCCACCACTCCACCATACGTTCTGGCCGCTCTAGCCTCCCTACTAGCTACAGCCTTGGGAA